>PVJA010003908.1:0-24738 GCA_004027025.1 Myocastor coypus | reverse complement strand
TTTAAATAAATTAAAAAAAAAAAAAAAAAAAGAATTTCATCCTTGGCTTTAGAAGGAACCCAGGCCCCTGACTCTGGCAGACTACACTCTAATCTAGTATCCTAGGCTCCTGAGCATGCTGAATAAAGCACTGTCAGTGGACTTCAACATAAGAGCTGAAACATCACAAGGCCATGAACTCCCGAAAGCATCTCTCACTCTAGCAACTACTCTGAGGAGTGTGTCCAGTTTTTTTTTTTTTTTTTCTCTTTTGAACCTAAAAGAGGACTGAACCCAAGGATTCTCTACTCCGGGCCCCGTTTTTGTTTCGTTTGCAGTACCAGGGATTGAACTCAGGACCTTGTGCTTGCCAGGCAGACACTTATTTCACTGAGTTATCTCCCTGGCCAAGATCCTCTGTTCCTGAGCTACACTGCTGGACCCTGGTATGTATTTTGTGTGTGTGTGTGTTTTTTCTTTTTTGAGATAGGTCACACTGTGTAATTTAGGCTGTCCTTAAACTCCTACTGTAGCCCAGGATGGCCTCTTAACTTATAGCAATCCTCCTACCTTAGCCTCCTTAGCGCAGGGATCACAGGTGTGGGGTACCAGGCCTTGCTTACTTTTTTTTCTTTTGCTTGCTAATCTTTAAAATCAACCTACTCTCTAGCTGGGCGTGGTGGCTCACGCCTGTAATCCCAGCACTTGGGAGGCTGAGGCAGGAGGATCGCTGCGAGTTCGAGACCAGCCTGGGCTACAAAAGTGAGCTCAAAGCCAGCCTGAACTGCACAGTGAGACCCTGTCTCAAAAAGACAAAATAAATAAATAAATAAATAAAATCAGCCTACTCTCAACCTGTAAGTCACCCATCTGAATTCAGCAGCACATGGGGAAGGCAGTGAGAAGAGGCCAGTCCCTACCTGAATAGTGATGCCATGACTCAAGCAGCAGGTCTGAGGGACCATCAGGGGCCCGAGGAGGACCACCTTCTGGAAGTGGCAGCAAAGGGGACCGTTCCTGAAAGGGCCTATAAGGAGAGACCTGTCAGGTGGAGAAAAGGGATAGAGGTCCCACAGCCTCCAGGAAAAGGGGTCTGGCCACTTACTTACCCAAGGCTTTCCTCCCCAAGGTTATCCAGGTCAAGAACTCCATGCACTGTAGGTGTTTTCATCCTCACTCGGCTACACCTGGGGGATAACCAGAATGCTGAGCTGCCCCTTGCCCTTCCCTGGCCTGCTGTCCCGGCCTCAGCACATTCACTTACCCACTGCTGCTGAGCCCTGGAGCTTGTGGCATGTCCTCCAAAGACTCCCCCTCTTCATCTAGTCGGGGAGTTTTATTTGGGGGAGGTGCTGGGGGGGAACGGCCAGAGAAGGTGGACACCCTCTTGACACGGATGGCCTGGCGGGGTGGGCTAGGGGGCCCACTGCTAAACACCAGTGTGAGAGGAGGTGGAGGGGGTGGGGCAGGGCGGACCACCCCTACTCCTACTACTGGCAACACTCCAAGCAGGGGTCCTGGGGGCAGAGTCCAGGAAGTGGGGGCTGCAGGGGGAATGGTAGGGGGCAGAGGTGGCTGCTTTACTGGGGCTGGGACAGGTTCACCCTCCCCAGCCATCTTCACAAATACTTGCCCCAGCTTGTTGACAAGGATGATCTTGGATGTAGCAGGTTTAGGGGGCTCAGGAGCAGGGCCCAGGCTCAACACTCGGACCCCTGGGGCCCCAGGGAGCCAGGCAAAAGTCCGGGTGGGGTCTGCTGGGCTAGGGGGCAGGGCTTGAGGTGCCTGGCTGCCATTGGCCAAGGGAGGTGCTGGGGGAAGGGTCTCTTCTCTGGGACCAGCAGCCCCCTCCCCAGGGCCCCCTAAGTTCTTTAAAACAAAATCCACAATTTCTGATGGCAGGTCCTCAGGAGGCCGGGCCCTATCCCCTGCAGCCCCAATGACCCCAGCTCGGCCCACTGCTGGCCCTGAAGGAGGAGCCCCTTGGCCTCGGGGCTGCTGGACTGCCTCTGCTTCGCTGTCTGTGCCATCATCCACTCCATCCAGCTGTTCAATTCGTGGGGCTCCGGGGAGGGGGCCAGGGCCCAGGGCAGAGCCAGACACTACTGTCACAGGAAAGTGGACATATCGGGTGGTGGGGCTGGCTTCCTCCTCTGAGCTGTCCCCTTGGCCCCCATGGCTGCTCCCCACTGCCCCAGCAGCCACAATCTCTTCCTGGAAGGGCTCAGTCCCTAGCAAGCTGGCTGCAAAGTCCAGGTCAGCAGCACTCAGTCCTGATACCACCTCCATGTCCTCAAAGTCTGGGCCCAGGTCTTCAGGGGGTGGTGGAAGAGATGGGGCCAGGCCAGGGGGAGCCAGCTCCCCTGAGGTAGGTGTGAGGACTGTAACAACTGAGGTAGGAGGGGGCACCCTGAGCTGAGGAGAAGTTCTGAGAGGTGGGGAGGTCCGCCGTGATGGTGGTGGCCTGGGGGCAAGGGGGCTAGGACGACGGGAGCGTCTTGGGGGAGCTGGGAAGTCCGGATCTCCCACTGTAGGGATGTGGTGGGTCAGAGAAGAAGGACTTCCTGTGGGAGAAAGAGTCAATCTCAGCCAGCAGTTTCAGCCTCCCCAGTCGTACCCTCCCCAGCTATTCCCAGATGCTTACCAGGGGAGGGAAGGGGGCCAAAGGAGACTCCCCCCAAGGGCCTCCGTGATGGCGAGTAGTTGGGCACTTTGATTCGAGCCCCTGAGAAGGAACGGGGGGCAGGAGGAGGAGCACTGCTTGAATCTGGCCGAAGTGGGGGGTCCAGATTCTGAACAGGTGAGTGGTGCTCAGGAACTCCAAGGATTAGGGCATCTGTATCTGGACAGGGGTCTTCGTGATTTGGGGTCTCTGAAGGGCCAAGAGAACTGTATCAGGGGTGGCAGGAGCTCTTCATTAAAGCCTCCCATCACATACCTTCCCTTCAGTTGTATGACCATATAGATCCTGACTCAGTCACAACATAGACTTATGTCCAGTCACCACCTGGGCCCCAAGCCCTATTAATAGAGTCTACAACAACTCTACATATTGCTGAGTCAAGTCCCTTCGTGACTTCTGTGACCCATCCTCTGCTATATCCCTGCATCTTGGCCACTCATGCTTCTGAGGCATGCCCACATGCCACAAGTACCAATGCCCTCTGTCTAGAATGGCCAATCCTACCACTATCTTAGTTGCTCTGTACATCTCTTCCCCATCAAAGGCATCTGTCCCATCTTGGCATTCAAGGCTTTAACCTGGCCTGTTTCAGTCTCTATAAGCTGATTTCTGCTCCTCCACCCAACACTGTCTATAGCTATGTTGGATGCACCCTCCTCTGCTTCAAGCATCAACCTGAACTCATGGTACTCCTACTTGAGCCATCTAAATGCTGAAAGTACTACAATTATGATCTGTGCCACCATGCCTGGCCCTTTTGTTTTCGGTAGCTGTCCGCCTGGAGTGCAACACAGCAGAGCTTGTACCACACAGCCAATGTTCCTCTTATTATTTTACAACAAATGAAAGAGTAAGAAGTGTTTTGGAGTTTCTTGAGTAAAGCAGGAATAGGGGTTTGTAACTGTTCAGCACTCAGGGAAGAGAACAAGATAGTATCAAGCCATACCTAAGGAAAAGGTAGGGCTGTGCACAATGGTCTGGTTCTCCTCTGCTGCTTCCAGATGAACAGGCTCTTCCCGTGGCCCCCATGGCCGATACTCTAGAATTCGGCACCGATACCAGCAGCGCCTCCGAGCATCCACTGTGCTCCAGTACAAACGGGAGCACCTGGCAGGCAGAAGTGTGGTACAAGAGGGTTAAGATAACTTGGGAAAGGGGACCCAGCCCAGGTATCCCCCAACCCCACCAAACACCCATGGACTGCTCACTGGTAGCCAATAGGAAAAAGCCGTCCCTCGCAGTCCGAGAGATCAGACAGAGTACCCAGGGAGTCAATTCGGATGGAGCCTACAGTGCATAAGAGAGGTCAGGTGTAGGCCAGGCAAGATCAGCAAGAGAGAGGGGAGAAAGCAAAGTGGCTTACCAATGAGCACATTGATGGCATCAGGCTCAAGCCCTGTCAAAAACTTTCTCTTGAAGTTAATGCCTTCAAAGTCCACATAGACTCGGCGGAGAACATCAAAACCATCAGGGGTCACGATCTCCTGGGAAGTGGGAGGCAAATGGGGTTGCTGGATTGGTAAACTACATAGGGAACGTGAGGGAAAAGCTCTGTAGGTGAAGCTCAAATGGCCAGGAGTTTGGCCTACAGGGCTGTGGGAAAGCACACAAAGAGAGGCCATTGACAGAGCAATGGGCAGCTGTCCCACTAGCACCCTGGCCCACCTTGCCATCTAGGAGGTCTGTGTGTTTCTGGCAGAAAACTTTCTTGTCATCCTGGAAGATGCAGTAGCTGGCCCGGGCACACATGAAGTGAAAGTTGCTGAGGCAGGAGGACAGGCAACAGCCCACTGTGGCTCCAGGCTTCAGACAGAGTTCACAGCGCTGCATAGGGAAGGGGCTGCTGAGGGAGAAGCCAGGAACGGGGGCCCGGGTCTGGCACTTGGCACTGTTTACTCTGAGACTCTTAACTCCCCCACCCCCAGCATCTTACACAACAAAGGCTCTCACCAAGCAAAACCTCCAACTGGATCCAAGGCGTGGTGTACAACTACATTTTGGGGCTTTTTAGGGAGAACAGAGATTAAGCCCAGGAAACAATGAGTTACATCTCATCTTCCCCTTCATTTATTTATTTTCTGCAGTACTGAGGTTGAACCCAGGGCCTTGCACTGAGTTCTATCACTAGCCCCTTTTATTTTTTATTGTGAGATAAGAGTCTGAGTTGCTAACCTGTCCATCCAGGCTAGGCTCAAACTTGGGATCCTCCTGCCTCAGCCTCCCAGAGTACTGGGATTACAAATGTGTGCCATCGAATGTAGCTTCCAAGTTTTTTTTTTTTTTTTTTAATAGCATTGAGGAATGAAACCAGGGGTTTTCACTGAGCTCTATTCCCAGCCCTTTTGAAATTTTCTAAGACAAAGTCACACTAAATTGCTCAGGCTGAAGTTGTGATGATCCTGCTTTGGTCTCTTGAGATGCTGAGATTCCAGGTGTATGACTCTATACCTGGCTATTTCAAAAAAAATTTTTTTTTTCAAATGGAAAGATAACAACAGTTAACATTTACTGAGTGGCACTTATCATCTTCTATAGACTATTCCAACATGAAACCTGACTTACTCTATTTAGATTTTGTAACTATCTCCAATCAGTATCTCTACATTTTAGGAAGATACTCTCCAAGCCTCAAGCTAAGTGGGGAATTCCAAGGCAGGAAATGCCTCTTTTCACCAGGGCAGTGATATAGCAAAATGCCATAACGTGGAAGACATACAACACTTGTCCAATAAAAGGGTGTCTACTTTTCTGGTTCTGTTAAAAAAAAAAAAAAAAAGAGGGTGTCTACATTTTCTGGTGTTGGGCTTCAGGGCCAAATTATGGTAGGACATTTAAACTTGTTTTCCACAGAGGAAAAATGCTGTCACCTATCAACCAAGTGCTTGGAAAAAAAAAAAACAGGACATGATTTGGTAGGAACGGTGAAATAAAAGCTGTCTCCCAAAGGAGAGCCTGATGGCTGTCCCTATCAGGCCCAAGCCTCACCATCTGCCTCCCACGAGCCACAGCAGCATGCACGTTCTTGAGAGAGCCATCATTTTCCTCAAACACTTCAGCTGACCAAATGGCACAATTGACATGTGTCCACTCATTCTGTCCGATGTACAGAAGCCTCCCTGCCTCCTGGGGACAGAAGAAGATGGCTTAATAGGGATGCTCTGAGAAGTTGGCCCCACAACCTTCAATTTCATGCAGTAGTAGCCTTACCTTGGAGTCTGCATCCCCGTACTTAAGGCAGAGTGCACACTGACGAGGGTCCTCTACGTGGGAGAAAACAGCTGGATCCTTTCCTTGAAAAGTTGGAAAAAAGTAAATCTAAAAATCAGGATCTGGAACCTGATCCACCTACTCAGAGGCACTGGCTTCTGGCACCCCCCATATTCTAATACCTGCTGAGGGATCACCTGGAGGCTGCCCTGATTCTGAGGTCTCTGATTCTTGCTGTCTCCACTGAGCATAGACATGGTCCAGGGATGGGGGCAACACCGCATTAGGCAGCACTCCACTGTGGATAGGCAGGGTTAGCATCTGACATGTCTAACAAGGGCATCAGGATGGGGGCCCGCCCATAAAACCAGCCTAAACATGCCATGACACCCTTCATCTTCTCTTCATGTGGAGTTTCTCAATGTTCCAAATAGGCCAGGCCCTCTGTGCCACCTTTGACATAGGAAGTGTTGTTATGCCTGGAATACTGCCACCATTCAGCTCAAATGTCACCTCTTCTAGGAAGCTGTCTTTGGCCCTAGGTGATAGCAGCTTCCTTGTTTGAGCTCCAAAGACCCCTGGGGTTCCAGATCACCTCCAACAACCATTTGGGTCACTAGTGCTGTCCATGCCCCAGACATAAGTTCTTTAAGCAGAGTTCAACCTTACTTTATCACTGCTGTCCCCCACTGCTTTGCACAGGTGCAGACAAAATAAGTTGCACAAGCTGGGCCTGCTGGTCTAGGGCTACTGCAGAACCTCAATCCAGTTTTGTCACTCTCCTCTCCAGCCTTAATCCTAAATGCACCCACCTATTCTCAGCCCAAACACTCCTGGATTCCCAGGTGCCCCTGCTGTTGCCCTTACTCCCTGATCCCCCTCCTACTACCCAGTCTTGCTCACTTTGGCAGCCGGGTACTCCGTCGCCAGTACTTGGGGTCGTGGGCGTCGAACCAGCCGAACGCAGATTCTAGCAGCTGGGGAATAAACAGGATGAGAAGAACTGGCTTCTCTGAAGCACTGGTGAGGATGTGGCCTGAAAAATCCACTCCCCACCCCAATGCTACTCAAACCACCCTATAGACATCTCCCTTAGAGCTCACCTTTAATAGGAGCCCCTTCATCTGGCTTCCAGCCCGGCGTTCTGAAGTTTCTCCTTCGGAGTGCCTCATCAAGATGCTCACCATGTCCTCCATAAAGCTGTGCTGTAACAGAGTTTATCAGGGTCTGAGCCCCAACTCCAACCTTAAGATCTAGCCCTGCCCTCTCCTCTTGACACCCACCTGCTTTTCCCCATCTCCTACTCACCACAGACTTGTAGTGGCCTTCCTCAAAGCGCTGACCCACAGTTTGCAAATCACAGGGTCCTGGATGTAGCTGCTTCCCATCCTGTCCACACTGCAAAAGAGAGAAGTCAGCAGGACCAATGCTGGGCCCAGCCCCATCCATCCTGCCTCACTCAGCCTCCAGACCTGCGTGCACAGCAGCAGTGGGCCCGCCACCTTTGAGCTCAGCAGGCCTTGGAGCACCTGACGTAGGCCCCCCTGCAGGGCCCCACTCAGGGCCTCTCTCCAGCGGGGCTGTGTAGCCCCAGCACATGGTCCACATGTGTACAGCACCGAGTCTGGCAGCCCTGAAAGGATCTCATAATCTTCATCTAAACAACAGGGTAGGAAAAAAAAAACAAAAAAAAAAAAACTGTAACAGTAATTTGTGAGAATGTAAGGGCTCCTAAAAGTTCCTAAGTCAGTGGCATTGAGTCTTTCAATGATAAGAAATAGCCAGCTGTAGCACTCATGCCATACATTCATCACCACTGCCCTAGGCTGCCAAGGACATTTAGCCTACTTGTCATTGAGGGGTCTAGGGTGAGGGCAGAGTAGGGATTCCCTAGGTTAGTAATGGTAAACCCATTAGCACTTGCAAAAAGAACGAGTAGCTTTCTGGGGCAAGTGTGCTGTTAAGTTTGCTACTATTGCCCAGGGCTGAGGCTGCAACCCAGTTACTCTGCCTACTCACCTGAGAGCCCCTCGCACTTGGCATGTACCCAGTGATCACACTGTGCACACTGCATCATCTTGCTCTCATAATCATTGTCTTCATAGCAGCGCGTGCAGATTGGGCAGTAGTTTCCTGGAGGAAAAGAAATGGCAGATATGAAGAGGTTATGGTTACTTCTAGCAACCTATACTCCCCTTTCAGGGGCTAATCAAGTCTTATCTGCTGTTCCTATTATATTTCTATGTTAGGACCCTATGGCTCCTGAACAGCTTGTTGAGGACATAGCTTCTTTTTTTTTTTTTTTTTGTGGGACTGGGGTTCAAACTCACGACCTTGCACTTGCCCAGCAGGCACTTGTGCCTCGGAGCCATCTCCCCAGCTCCGAGGACATAACTTCTAACTCTAAATTCCCAATACTTTCCAAATAACTTAATCTTCCTAAATATGCCGCTGGCACAAATGAGGCATGTATTAGTTTTCCAACTACCCAGTGGAGCCTAAAGAGTAGAGTCTCAAGCCCTCAACTTTTACTACTGAATGAGAGATTTTGTGTAGTCTTGTATGTATACTGATGGAGTTCTTTGAAAAGGTGCTCTAAACCAAGGAAAAAGTTCTACAAGCAGAAAAAGCCACAAGAGTACCTATTCTAACACAAGAGATGGTCCTGCCTTAAAGTCAGGTGCCTGGCTCACTCTGGGATGGCCCTACAACATTCCCCTGCCAAGTCCCACCTTTCTCATAGAGCTGGGTGCACCTGGGGCAGAGGCTGTAATCTCCAGACCACTCGACATCCCAGTTCTTGCCAGGAGTTGCCCCACAGCTCTTGCAACGTACACAGGCTGAACAGATCTGAGGAAGAAGGGAAACGTTACAACCCAGACATCCAATTGGAGCAATACAATGGAAAATATAGGCAGGGAGAATTGGAGGAAAACAAATGAGGAAAAAAAAAAAAAAAAAAAAGAGGAAAAAAGTCCCAGAAAGAAAGGAGGAAGATGAGAAAGGAATCAATATAAGGTGAAAACAGTGACGGAGAAATCTTTTAGAGCTTTCATAATAACAAACAGGGCAAGGCACGCATACCATAGGTTCACCTCCACTGGGCTAGAGCAAGGGATTCTAAGTCTAGGAACATGGAAAACATGAGCTTCTGAACCATTATATCAAACTCTGCACTTAAATCTTGCCTACGTAAAAATGCTGAGAAGAGTTACAACTTTCTCAAAGAAACCTCCAAAACGATCTTCTTCATGAGAGCCCTTGCCTAGAGCAAATCTGGGGGTGATAATGGTATAATAAGAAATCCAATGTGGAGTGTGGGTCTTATCTCTCACCCAGTGGTGTCGTTTGCGTGTGGCCCGGGTCGGGTAGCTGGGGCCCAGGCAGGCCGGGTGGTAAGCATGGCAGCAGCGCTCACACTCCAGGAGGTGCTGTGGGATGTTTGTGAGAGACAATTGCAAAATCTACTGTCATAGGGATCCCCCACCTTTGTGCTTTCCCTTTCCCCAGGCTGGCCTGTGTGTCCAGACCTTGGATCCCCGGCCTTTACGTCCACAGACGTGGCAGAATTTGCAGCGGCGGCAACACCAGGTGTCATGATGTTGGGGTAGGGGTCGTTCAGCCTCCTCTAAGCAGAATGGGTGGAAGGGATCACAGCAGACCTGGCAGAAGACCAGCTAGGGATGGGGGTGGAAAGAGCAAATGATGGGCATAGTGTTAGGCCAGAAGGCCAGTGGATAAGACCTGGTTGAGAAATCAGGAAGGGTCAGTGGAGGCTGGGAGTCTGTACAAAAAAGGCAGCGCACCAACCTCATGTAGGCCTTTGCTGGCACACAACAAGCATACCATTGGTGGCCCCCCTGGCACAGAAGTGAGCACACTCAGGCCACCCATCAGCCACACATTCTCTAGGTCACAATCCTCCTGGAGAAAGAGAGGAAACAGGATTGGAGGACAGCAAAGAACTTAAGTCAGATATAGCCTTAAAATCCTGGCTGCTCTCGGGCCCAGCAGGGTGGCTCAGTGGTCTAAAGCGCCTGCTTAGGAAAGCTTGGGCAGCTACAGGGACCGCAGTTTGATCCCCAGCACCACATGCTGCGCCATCCCTGCCCTCAGGGCAGGCTGAGCCAGCCATAAAAATAAATAAACAAACAAAAGTTCAGAAACAAGAAAAATAAATAAATAAATAAAAATTCTGGAAAAAAAAATCCTGGCTGCTCTGACACAACCAACAAATTTCTTCCAACAAGTCCTGCAACTTCCAATGTCATACCTTAAAATCCACACGGACCCGGTGTACACCATCTGGGGACTTCTGTTTTCCAGTCCAGCCATTGGGAAAAGAGGTAAAGGGACCAGGGCCCAAAGCATCCTAGAGATGAATATAGAGCTAGTCAAAGGCTGCCAGCACCACCCTCTCTAGAGTCCTCTCCACACTGCCCTTCCCTCAGCCCACGGAACTCTGCCTTTTGCCCAAATCCCATTTTGTCTTCCAGAGAGGCAAGGTGTGCCTCATCCCTCAGGGCCTGTCTCTAGTGTGGATACATGGTGATACGGAGGTGCATGTGCCACTCTGATTTTCCAGGCAGCTCCTGGAGGACAGGAGCCATGCTACACATGGGTAGGGCTCAGCATTCAAGGAGTGGGCCTCTGACCTTGTCCAGGCGCTTTCGGGCTTTGAGCTGCAATACAGGCTGCAAAGTGGGTTTGCGGGGTCGGCTCTGCTCCTCTGGTTCTGGCACTGGTAGCTCTAGGAAGGACACAGAAACAGCGAGGTCCTTCTCCTCCATGCCTCATCTCCACTTTCCTCTACAACCTCCCCAAATTACCTAGATTCCCAAGATCTTTTCTAGGTAACCAAAATATAAAATGATGACCCTTAAACCTTGCTCAGTAAGCTCCATCAAAAGCTCACACACAAATTCCACATGGCCCCTAAAACTGTCTCTTCTTTGCCTTCAGCCACCCTCTTAGGTAGACTGATAGGGCTCTTGGTCTGAGAACTTGGTCCTTTCCATGTAAGATAATAAATAGGCTGGGATTATAACTCAGAGGTACAATGCTTGCCTGGTATGTGCGAGGCCCTAAATTCCATCCCCAACATTGAAAAAAAAAAAAAAAAAAACTAAAAAACAAAGCAACGAAGACACAAGATTGAAAGTATGAAATGGTTTGTACCATTTTCTCTGGGGGTCCGACGACGAGGAGCAGGAGGACTACAAGGGTCTGAGTCATCTGAATCCTCGAAGATATCATAGGATGGTCTCTGTTTGACGCAGCGCCGGGCTGACTTGCGCTGCAGTAAGAGGGAGTCCTGCTCCTCCGGCATGACCTCCTCTCGGGACCCTCCAGTTCCCGCCCCCCGGCGTGGGCCTGGAGGACCAGGGGAGGCCTCAGGAGATTCATCAGAATCCCAGGGCAGCAGTGTCTTCACTATCGTCCGGCCTGTGGGAACAGGGCACTAAGTGGGATATGAGCTTAACCAGAAACATGGGCAGAAATTGAGCAGAAAAAGGCAAATGAAAGAAACACAACAGGAAACAAAAAGAGAACTGCAAAGTCAAGGGGCTTCCTCCATACCACAAATCTACATAAGCAATGTTCTTCAAACCTTGTTACCTTTTTTTGCCAGCCGTTCCATCTTCCGAGCCTCTATCTTGTCACACTTCCGGTATCTGGGGAGGGGAGCAGCACGTCACCAGGGTAGGGGACTGGTGGTCTAGGGGAAGAGAGGAAGCTCTCTACAAGGATGCCAATCCCACTGTTCTGGCTGGGCAGAAGGGGGAGGGGCTGCGGCAGGAGGCCTGGTGACTGACAACCCCAGGCAGCCAAGAAGCCACATCCCAGCTACTCACACGCAGCACTGCTTCTTCGTGTTGGGACCCCCAAACTTGGGCTTGTCCAGGCAGTTGACACAAGACCCACAGTCCTGCACACGCAGGCAGCCTCGGCAGTGTCCACACCGGGCCATACGCATCTTCTTGCCATGGTGAGAGGGCAGTGAGCGCCGGGGTGTATGGGCAAGAACCCCTCCAGACCCTGCAGGTTCCAAGTCTCCTCCAGGATCTGCTGATTCCACTTTTCCTCTCTGGGACTGGGATGGGACACTTTCCGTCTCAGACGCAGAAGACGTATCTATTGTACCAGAGTGAGGAGATGGAGCTTCAAGGCCACCAAGCATCCTACCTCACTTCCCTGTTCTTCATACCTCAAGTCCTCTAGCCTCCACTGTTCCCCATATACCTAGAACTGACAGGTTCCAGGTATCCAGACCCAATCTGCTTTATCCAAGACCTAGCATTCCAACCTACTTACCACCTGACCATCGCCCCCAACTCAGCTCCCCTTCTCCTAGGCTTGTGGTACAACTGCTCAACCCCAAACCTGACAAGGCTCTCAAGCCTCTCCATTAACACGGCCCTTACCCTCTGTGGTGAGGTCCTGCCGATCCCGGAGAGGGAGGGCACTGAGGCGGGGGACATCTTCAGGTACCATGGCCCGGGCCTGACCCAGGGCCACAGCAGCATGACGGCAGACATGCTTGATGCGGGGGCCTTGCACAGGGGACTCAGGGCCCTGGGAGAAGAGAAACCAGGGATATATGGAGGCAATTGTTCCCTGAGCTCCTGTAGCCAGTCTGCTTCAAAGGGCCCTCAGAGTCTACCACATACCGAGGCTCGCTCTCTCTTAGCTTCCACAGATTCATCTTCAGACCTGACACAGCCTCTGTCTAGGGTCTGCTTGACAGTCCCCACGGCCTCCTCCATCTGCCCTCCAGGGCTTGGCTGGCAGGGGAATAGACAGGGTCATGGGCTGGAAAGTGAGGACAGATGGGGACAGGAATAGCACAGGGAAGGGATGAAATCGGGGAGGCACAGAAAAGGACTAATTCTGAGGGTTTTCTGAGATGCTAGAGAGCATTTAGGGAGGCAGCTGGATGGACAGGTAGAAAGGCCTAACCAAAACACCATGCTCACCATCATCGACGCTGCCACCTTTTGTTGCTGCTGTTGGTCGATCTTGAATAGCTGCACCTTGGCTCTCTTAAGGAGACTGAACATTTTCTCCTCCACTCCAGACAGTGGTAGGGAACCCAAGCCCGCAGTCCGTGCCTTTTCCAGGGGCGGTATATGTAGCGGCGCTTGCTGCTGTGGCTGTAACTGTGGCTGCACTTGTGGTTGCTGTGGCGGCAATGCCTGGGGCAGGAGCTGGGTCTGCAAGGTCTGTAGAGGCTTCTGTAGCTGAGCCTGAGGTTGCTGCCCATTGCTCTGAGCTGGAGCCCCATGTGGGGGCACCTCAACCTTAACAGGTGTTGTGACCACAGGGGCAAATCGAGGCAGGCTGAGGTGGTTGGTGCGGCCCACTGCACGAGGCTCAGGCTCAGCTGGAGAGTCATCAGCAGGCGGCAGCTCTAGTTCAAGGGCTTCAGAAGCCCCAAGAGGAGTAGTAAGCACCGATTCATAGATCTTCAGGTGGGCTTCACTTGGGGTAAACTGAGCAGCCCGAAGGAGCAAGGGCCTCCGGGAAGGGGTGGCAGGTGCAGGTGGTGGGGATGGTGCTGGGGGAGGGGCTGGGGGAGGGGGGGGGAGCTCCCGGGTTAGTGAGGTCCAGCGAAATGTGGGTTCCCTTAGAATGGATCGTCTCTTCTCAGGGAGTGGGACTGGAGTAGATGGGGGAGTTGGGACACGTGGTGGTGAAGGAGCCGGAGCTGGTTCCTGGGGAGCAAGTGGGGAGGTGGCTATGGAAGGTCGAAGAATAGGTGAGATCTCCACCTTTGGGGGCTTGGGAGGGTCTTCATCCATAAATCGCCGGGGTGTCTTGATGACACGGGAGGAGCGGGCACTCACCACAGGCATAATAAACTGTCGGATATTCTTCAGGAAGGTAGTACTTTTGGGAGCCACAGTGGGACTGTCTTCCAAAGGGCCTCCTGTGGTTGTGTTGGGATTTGGAGTGGGAGGAGAGGTGCCCTCTGGCCCTGCCCGAGCAGCTTCCCGCTCTGCTCGCTGGCTAGGAGTCAGGGGAGGCCGGCCCCTTTTCCTGGAGCATGTAGCAGGGACAGAAGGAGGAGGGGACTCCTCTTGCTGCTCCTCTGGGGCTGGAGGGGGTGGAGGGGATGGCACGGGAGGTGGAGACACTGGAGGAGGTAAAGGGCAAAGTGGAGGTGGAGGAGATGTTGAGGGGGGTGGAAGGGGAGGTAGAGGGGCTGGAGGAGTTGGGGGTGGTGATGGTGGCTTTGCCTCTTCCTGTTCCTTGGCTAGTATCAACTCTTTCTCAACCACAGTGTTTTCTTCCTTCTCTCCTTCCTCCTTGTTTTCTTCTTTCTTTTCTTCTCCCTCCTCCTCCAACTTCTGCTCCAGCTTCTTCCAGCAAATATCCCCTCCCTGTCCAGATCCAACTTTTCTTTGGGGGTCATCCTGCCAGCTTTCCCCAAGTCGACCTTGACCCTGACCTGATTCCAGTCCCACGGACAACTGTCCCGTCTTCACTTTTTTGGCCTTGGAAACAAACTTGATCATGAGGGGAAGGCCGCCTCGGCCTCTGCCCCTGCTCCCACGGCCTCCTCTCCCAGACTGTCCTCCACGTTTGGGGGTCCCAGGTCCTGGGCCAGGCCCCTCCTTGCATTTCCAGCTGCCAGTTCGGTGTTTCACTGGAACCACAGGAGGTGGGGGCTCAGGTTTAGGGATTGTCACAGCCGCTTCTGCTACCACTACTGTTTGTTGCTTCTTCCGGCTGGGGCCTGCTGGTCTTCCTGGGGGCCGTCCCCGAGACCGACGTGGGGTGGATGGCTCACATGCCCGGTTCCGGGGGGCTGGGGGTGCCTGGGCCCGCCGGAGAAGTTCAGTCAGTGCCTGCACCATCCGTTCTGTGCCCTCCTCACCCCGTTTTCGGGCAGGGGTCTTTGGGGGGGC
The DNA here is from genome assembly GCA_004027025.1 of Myocastor coypus. NCBI lineage: Eukaryota > Metazoa > Chordata > Mammalia > Rodentia > Myocastoridae > Myocastor > Myocastor coypus. Next base: position 9,957 of record PVJA010003908.1, on the reverse strand, counting down.
AGGCGCCACATCTGCTAGGCGAGGAGGAAGGGGGGTCGTCTTATGCTTGCGGCCCCGACCTCGGGGGGCTCGACCTAAAAGGAGAATAGGTGTGGGGAGACAGGTCAAGCTGGCCCTGCAGACTGAAGAAGGTAGGTATACTGGGAGGGCGGGAACTAAGTCACACTTATTTATTTCTCCCACAGCCCAACCTAGCTTAGACTCTGAACACAGGACACACTCAGTAACTGATCGAGACTAGTTAAACAGGGGAGAGCTGACACAAAAGGTGGGAATAACATTCCTGTAAAGCTATGGAGGTAGAGTTTCCCCATCACTCACCTCGCTGGGATCGGAGCGCAGAGCGCAGGGAACTGGGGGCCACATCTTCATCTGAGTGAAAACCCTGAAACTCCTGATTTAGGTGACCAGGGGTGGAGGGGAGAAACAGCAGTCAGTGCCAAAGCCCTGATTCCACCTGGGACTCAGATATTGAGGAATAGCCCAGCTTCCCTTTTAATGTACTCCTGCTTAATCATAAACAAACTAAAAAATGGAACACCAGAAAGGAATAGAAAACGGTCTCTCCCCAGGGATGGAGGCACAAGACATTTTCAACTCCCTTCCCCAGTGCAGGCCAAAGCAGCACAGCCACCACTGGTTTTCCAGCTGAGAAGAAAACACAACAGGATCTCCTTGGGTCAGGCAGTAGGCTCTCCACATTCAAGGCCAACTCTTATTCAGAACAAAGTGGGGCCTCTATTTGCATCTTTTCAGGTCTTAGTTTTTTCCTAACTAAAAATGGGAGTGGAGACACCCAAATAGGAAACAGTGGGACATAAAATGGTTTACCTTTTGGGGATCCACCTGGGGCTCAGCAGTGATTACTGTCCTAAGCAATACGACCCATACCTTTCTGCCTTTTCGGATGGTCTAGGGAGTAAACCCTGAGCCGAACTCTGACCTGCCAAACTCAAAACTCCCTTTTCATGTCATTCCTCTCTAACCTGTGTGCCAAAGGCAGCCCTACACTACTCTACCTATTTTAATAGGTTGAGGAACTGAGGTGAAACGAGAGATGTGTCAAGAGGATGAGCCCCAGCAGGGCGGTCCACAGGTAAGAGCCCAGACGGTTCTCGTCCGGGCCCACTAAAGCCATGCTGATGCTGTCAACCATCCTTGGCTGGGCATGCAGTGCCCATGGCCTCGTCACCCACTTGCCGCTATCGCCCTACCTTTGCTACCAAGAAAGATCAGCCCAGGACACCAGTAGGACCTGCTCTGAGCCGAGTGCCTAGCTACAGCTGGGGCTTCTCTTCACTTTCAGAAGCCTTAGCCACCCAAAGCTCCGTGCTGCCCATCTTCTTTCATGTCTGTTTCCAGGACCACTTCTCCGCGCAGTAGCCCCGAGGTCGCCGCTTCCCACGCTACCCTCCGGGGCCACCCTGAACCCTGTAAAGCCCCTGGCCTCGGCCCCGCCCGGCGCCGGGGACGCCCCCGACCGCCTCACCTCATCGCCGGATTCCCCGTCACTGCTCTCCTCCTCCGGCATGCAGCCCCGGCTCGGGCCCCAGCCGCGACCCCGGCCCCGGCCCCGGCCCCGCTGAAGGCGCGGGCCGGCCCACAGGCGGCGGAGCCGGCGCAGGCCCCGGCGGAGCCCCAGCAATCGGAGCAGGGCCGTGTCTTCCCCGGGATCGGCTCCGCCCGGCCCCGCTGCACCGCCACCGCGCCGCAGAACTACCCGCACTCTTTCGGCCCCGCTGCCCCGTCCGCCGCGGCCCCCGCCCCCGCCGGAGCCCCGCGGCCGGCCTGGGAAGCGTCCCCGCGCGGAGCCAGGCCCAGGGCAACTGCCGCCGCCCGCCGCCGCCGCCATCTTGGCACCGTGAGAGGGGCCGGGGAGGCGGGGGGAGGGGCGGCCCGTGCGCAGGCGGGGGGGAGGGGCGCGGAGGAGGGACGAGGCGGGGCGGCTGCGGCGCCTACAGACAGCCCCGCCGCGGGGCACCACGGGAGCGGGAGTCTGGGCCCGGCGGCCGTCAGGCTCAGACCGCACCTAGAAAGCGTAGACCCTGCGTCGCGGCCGTGGCGGGACGGCCCGCAGGGCCTTTTGGGAAATGTAGTTTACACGCCCTGCTTCTTCTGCCGGGAGATGGGGCGCCACTGTCGGGACCCTCAGGCCTCGGACCAACACCGGGAAAGCCAGTTCCGGGTCTCGGGAAAGTGTGGTCCTCGCCCTAGACTCCTCCCATTGTTCTGGTCACAGCCTGCGGCCAGTATGGACTACTGCTCCCATGGTGCCGCGGGCTGCGGACCCTGAGAACCCGGCCAACGCTGGGAAACGAAATCAGCCACTATTCGGAGGCGTGGGCTAGGGAAGGGACAACGCAAAGTGTGTCTCAATTCCAGGCGTGATCCTGAGGCAGTTTCTCTCGAGAGGAAGAGAAGTTGCAGGAGAGACTTCTCCCAGGGTGCTGTGCTTACAGGCAGACGGCCAAAAGCTGGACGGAGCATGCGCTCCTGTCCAGCCCTGGCCCAGGCGCGCCTAGAGTAGCCCGCGCGCGGGTTATTGCTGTGGAAGAGGCTAGCGTCCTGAAGGTGTCCTAGCCTCCCGCCACCCCCAGCCCGGGCCTGTTGTGAAGTTGTCCAGGACTCCGAGGTCTTTCAAAAATGACTCCGGAGGAAACGGGGCGCTCCAGAAAAGTGTACGGTGTCAGACTCGCTAATTAGCGGACGTACGACCACCAGGGGCCGCTACAGGACAAGAAACTTGACTTGGAGGGTCTCCAAACACGGAGTAAAGTCTGGATTCGCCTTTCTTTTCCTGTACTGACCTGACAGCACCGGAAACTCTTTATTATGGTGATGCAACTGACAGAACCTTTACAGTGGATCGCTGGAGCAAACGCCAGAGTCCTGGCCTCACAGGCAATGGCTGGTCCAAGCTTCTGCTGCCATTGGCTATTCTGGAGAGGGTTCTCAGCGCCTATCCTGCGATGCTTCTGCGACAGAATTTTGTTAGGCCACTGCAGTAGCAGTGCCAGCTCAAAGACTGAGATGGCTCGCCTTTCACTCACGGGACTTTTGGCTGAGGCCAAACAAGCTCAGGTGGTGGAAGAGAAGGGACTGAGAGCGTTCATGACCCGGGACTCCCTCGAGGAGGAGTACAGGAAAGTTGAGCGAATCGTCCATCCTGGCGGGAGCTGGCTGGGCGAGTGGCTGCGCATGTGTGCCTGCATAGAGGCCAGGCTGGGGCAGCCCACCCTGCACAGAGGGCAGCAGTAGGGAGCAGCACCATGCGTCCTCAGGTGCTTGGTCATGGCGGAGAAGTCTCGGGAGCGCTGAGGACACAGGCTACAGGAGAAGGGCTTCTCTCCTAGGGTGGGTGGATGGGAAGGCCAAGAGAGGAAGGGGCAAAAGTGGGTCAAATAAGGGGTGCACAAGGCAACTGGGAGAGGAATTGAGCTGGTGCTGGGGAGAGGGAGTCAGACATGGCAGGGTGCCCATACCTGTATGGACTCGGTAGTGTGTCTCCAACTGGTGCTTGAGTGAAAACTTCTTTCCACAGACAGAGCAAGAATAGGGCCGAGACCGAGCAGGAGGGGGCAAAGGAAGATGCTGGTGAGATGAGCCATCTGCTGTGCCCTCCTGACTTGTACTGGTTGCCTGTGGACCTGTGTGGACAGAGAAGTCAAAGTAAGGCAGAGCTGAGAGTCCTACTGCCAAATCAGGCAAGACACCAGGAACTCCCTGGGGCTGAGGCAATAATGCTTTCACCCTACTCACCTGTGGGCCCTTGTCCAGATTCTTCCATCTCTCCCGGGCTGAGCTGCACAGGCCCCCGAGGGAGGGAACCTGGAGAGAGCAGAATGAGGAGGTAGGAGTTCAGGCTGGACTCTTGGAACCCAGCCCCTGGGAAGGACCCTGTGTTCAGGACAGTGAGGGGCTTACCTGGGGTGAGTCCAGAGGAGATCAACTGGTTCTGACTCCAGAGCCTTTTGGGGTGGTTTAGGGTCAGTGAGGGCCTAGGGGTAGGGGTAGGAAGAATTATAGCCTTTGCAAAACTGAAAGTCTGCTAAGACTTTCTCATGAAACAAGGTGTCCTGAGTCTTCCTTGGGGGTTGGCCCCCATGGCTTTCTCTGTGGTTGGAACTTCTTGTCCCATTCTCAGTTCAGGAAATGCACAATAGAAATAATGGGTGTGGTGCTTCCACCCATCTGCAACCTCTCCAGGGCTACTTCCTCCCATCCTGAAGGTCTTCCACAAAGCTCTTCACTCACCTTTGATCCTGAGGCCTGACCTCCTGCCAGCCTCCAGTGATGGGGGTGCTGTGGGAGAAAGGAGTGCCATATCTGGGTGGCCACAGCAGGATGCTCCACAGGGAAGGCTGGCCCTCCCCCAGCCAAGGGGCCTCAGCCCACCAAGGCCTGGGGATAATTCTGGTTGGAAGAGAGCCTGGTAGGGGAAGGGGACCAGGGAACTCCCGCAGGCTTTCCTCAGAGCCTCCTGGGCTCTCTGTCACCCTGAGGACTACCTGTTTCCCATCTGTTTCCCTATAGTCAACAGGAACTTGCCTGGGTTTCTCCTCCTCTGACTTTATCTCCCCTTGAGCCTCCCATGTTGCCTGTGACATCTCAGAGCTCTCTTTTGGTGGCTTGTGCTTGTGCAACTTCTGTTCTCTCCCACCAAGTCTAAACAACTTAGCTGAGTTTTGCTTCTTTCCGAGGCACCCCAGTCTTCTCTCAGAATCCCTCATGTGTTCTTCCTGCTGCTCCTCCTGATGTTTCCTCTTTAGCTCTTCCAGATCCAGCTGTTCTTCAGTGTTGTCCCTTCGAGCCCTCCTACAGGCCTCTTCCAGGGACTGCACCCCCAAAGCTCTTGCTGCCTCTTCAAGGGGCCCCAACTCTCCAGGCTGTAGTTCTACACTCTCTCCATAAACAAAGCTCAGCAGCTGGGCAAAAGTGGAATGGCTGATGCCTTCCACCAGAGCCCACTGGCCCCTGCACCCCAGCTGCTGGCTCACACCTGCCAGCACTAGGCTGTGAGCAGGGAACTCCTGGCCCTCTACAGTGATCAGAGTATCACACAGTGCTGGCCGGAGCCTGGCTGCAAGCCGTACCAACCGATCAGAGCCATAGGGGCTAAGCAGTCTTGTGGGGGGCAAGGGCATTGTGCCTTCCTTGCCTGAATACCAATCTCAAAAGAAACCCTGAGAGAAAGGCTACAATGTGGGGTCCATAGAAGAAAGGGGAGGGAGGAACAGCATGTTCTCAAGCCTGTGGAAGTGAGAAGAAAGTGAGTTATAGGTTTTAGAGCTGTGTCCTGAATGGAGTAAACAAATAGAGCAAATAAAGTAACCTAAGAGAGGAGCTAAACATTGTCCAGAGGCATAAAAAGGAGCCAGCAGTAAGGATATGGTGTTGGAAAATGGAAATGAGATAACGAGGCTTAAAGAGCAAGAATCAAGCAGTTAACATATCAAGCAGTATTAGTATAAAATTTAAAAAGATGAGTATAGATGCCAACCTGTGGCTTAAAAGATAGCAGCCATGGATACTTCTACTGCCCCAAGTCCTTTTCAGAGAAAAACCTGAGTAGGCTGAACTTCATTTCAGGCAAAGAGCTTACCACAAAACCCAGTCAATCCTGACACTTAGCCATAGAGCAAAACAGCCTCATGGGAGAGCTTAGAAATCTAGTGGGTCCTGCTAGATATGGAGCCCATCATGCTGGAGAGTCAGAGGGCAGCAACACAGCTCATGGCTGCATTTAGTCACCTAAGGCATCACCCAGTTGTCTCCCTGAGGTAGAACCTTCTAAAATATATTCAGAAGAGCTGGAAGACACCAAAGACTCCCATCTAGTGAGTTACAAAGCCAGACTGAGAGGCCAGTAAGGCTCCTGATCTAGCGATGGTGAGAGGTTTTAGAGAAGGCTTTGGTGTCTGAGAAAGTAGGAAATAGGGGGATGGAAACTGTCTTGAGGGAAGCTTTTTCCTGTCAAGATTAGGCCAAGGAAAGGATTTCATGATATTTTTTATATGCCAAAAAGCAAGTAGAACCCAACAAATCAGGAGTTGATTGCATATGAAAACCACTACTGTTACTAAGAGAACTAGAAATCCAGATACTGCAAGAAAGCCGAAATATTTAAGCCCAGCAGGCATAGTCCTAGGACAGAAGTTTACTATTTGGATGCCTGAAGAGAGGCTATAGATTGGCAGGGAGTGGACAGAAAGAGAGTTTAATGGGAGAAAGGTCTTGGGTGGGGAAAAGCAACACTCACCCGTAGTAGCTGCCTCCTGGAACCACATGCTCTGAACTGCTGTTCTGACTTCTGCCCCCTCCCCCCAAAGCTAGCCCCGCCTCTGGCCTCAGTGCTCCATTGGACGTCCCAGGTATCAGTAGGCCACAAGTCCCCCAGGGGGTGTGGTCTTATGCCCCAGGCTGTGCTTTACACCTGCCAGAGATCACACCTGTTTCCAGAACCTAGATGTTCTGCCAGCTGGTCTCCTGCCTCTTCATGTGTGAACTGTAGTGTAAGAAGTAAATCTGTGGCAAGAGGGACTTCTGAATAACCACATTAGCATTTCGGCCTCATCTCTGCCATTTTCTAGTTAAGTCACCTTGAGCAAGTCACCTCTTTTGACCTGTTACCTCATTTATGAAATGAGGATAATCTCCGCTTACCTCATTATCTGAAGGTGGGGATGAGGATGAAATGACAAGAATATGAAAGTTGTTTCTCTAAGTACATAGCACCATTCAAATGGCATGGCATTAGAGGTGGCAGTAGAGCTGTAGTAGCTGGAAACTCTTCCTATTATCTTAGCAGTGAAAAAGATGGAGACATCTGAATTGCAAGGAGAGGGTAAAGGAGGGTGAAAAGCATGGCTCCTCACTCCTGGCTCAATACTGGGAAGCATTATTTGCTGTGCGGGAATGAACCCTGTTATTTGGGCTACCATTAAGTGTGTGTGTGTTTGTGTGACTGACTCAGATCCTACCGGCTGTGAAGGGGGCCACCCCAGCAAGTGCTTGTGGTGGTCTTTGGAGGGAAAATTTCCTTTCCTTGGGCTGATGACAAATGACATTTCTTTGAAATCAGGACTCTGGTTTCTTTCACTTCCTGCTGAAGGGGTCAAGTCCCTAGAGATTTCCCCTCTTTTCACACTTTATTTTTTTTTAATTTTTATTTATTTATCTATCTATCTATCTGTCTATCTATCTATCTATCTATCTTTTCTTTTTTCTTTTCTCTTTTCTTGTTTCAGAACTTTTGTTTGTTTATTTATTTATTTTTATGGCCGGCTCAGCCTGCCCTGAGGGCAGGGCTGGCACAGCATGTGGTGCCGGGGATCGAACTGCGGTCCCTGCAGCTGCCTAAGTTTTCCTAAGCAGGCGCTTTAGACCACTGAGCCATCCTGCCGGCCCCGTCTTTTCACACTTTAGCATTCTGCTCTGAGGACAAAATAAGGCCCAGGAAACTCCAATGTCTTTTTCTGCTTCTGTGTTATCAACTGATCCTGTAGTAAACTTTTGACTCATTCAACATATGTTGACAAAGTGGTTATGGTATGTACTTGGCATATCATATATGCATAATAAATTCTTAGAAGACAATCAGATACTGGTAGGCTGCTCTGGTGAAAAGACAGTCTGGTTTTCCTGGGTTTCTCCTTTAGATCCTGGTCCTCTCCTAGATCCTAGATCCTAGGATCTCCTAGATCCTTTTCTGTCTTTGGCTATAGGGCCCCAAAATGTTCAGACCTACTTTCTCTGTCCAGATGTAAAATGCCTTCTCTCTCATTATAGCTTGGGTGTGGGCAAGTGTTAACCCTTCCTAGATCAGACAGGGTGTGTCAGCGAGTGAGACTGGTAAGAGGGGCAATGGGGTGGAGAGAAGGGAAGATGAGTCAAAGTGAAAGGGAAAATGCAAATGGGCAAGCTGTATTCATCTGGTACTCTGAGCGTTAAAGAGTTTCCATTTCTGAGCTTTCTAACTTTTCACATCACCACACCCAGGGACACATTAGATACCCACACAAAACATCAGTCCAGGTAAAACATCAATCCTGATATGTATGCAAACAGGGGGACATATCCTTCCTCTAACACAGAAATACATAATCCCTAAAGACAAGGAAGAAGTGGGGAAAGCTAGAGAAGAAATGTCAAGTATAGAAAGGTACAGGGTTCTAAAAGACTGCACTATCACCTAGTGGAGTGTGAACCCCTTAGCTCTGAGCCCTCCATCATGTGCCTGTGACTCAGCTGCCCCATTACTGTGGCTTTTCCCACTGATGATTAAGAGTTGGGGACTGAGATCAAGGGTAGCAACCTCAAAGTCAGGGAGTACATCACTGGGCTTTCGGGGGAACCTAAAAGGGAGGAGTGGGGTAAGGGGATTCCCCACAGACTGAACAAAAGCCCCCAAGAATGGGAAACCTCTTCTTGCCTCCCACTTAGTGTCTACCCTACCTCAAGGATATCCCCTTAGGGCTTCTTTCGAGTTACCCTGAGGCCCTCTGCACATCAGCCCTTAGGTTCTAGCCTCTTCTCACCTTCTTGGCAATACAATACATGCCATTCTGAGCTAAGCAGTGAAAACGGAAGCACTTCTACTGAAGGGTAGGGACACTGCTGACCTGCCTTAGCCTTCCAGAGAGTTGGAATTATAGGCATGGATCACCATGCCTGGCACTTTACTCTTACTGATGGACTTGACTAATGAGACAATAGGAAATGTATGAGGTGTTTATTTTCAGGTCATGTTTTTGCCTGGCTGCAAAGTCAGAACTTTCCAGAAATCCTTCTATTGTCAACCCTTTCAGCCTAATTAAAATATTTTCCAACAGCAATCAAAAATTAAATGTATGTAAATATTAAAATAAGACCACCTGAACAGGTCAAGGGTTGTTTTATGAAAAAAAATGTAGCCGGGCGTGGTGGCTCACGTCTGTAATCCCAGCACTCGGGAGGCTGAGGCAGGAGGATTAGTGCGAGTTCGAGACCAGCCTGGGCTACAAAAGTGAGCTCAAGGCCAGCCTCAACTGCATAGCAAGACCCTGTCTCAAAAAGACAAAAAAAAAAAAAAAAAAAAAAAAAAAAAAAAAAAAAAAAAAAAAAAAAAGAAAAAAAATGTTCTACTATCTGACTTTTAAATGTTGAGCTTATTACCCAAACCACATTGAACAAGATTCAGTTTAGAACAGTTGTATTAGGAAAAATTCCACCAAGAAATGTATCTCATTCTGGGGCAACTCACTCGGGCCCCCCTTCTGTTCCCCTCTTGGACAGAAGCTTTCTTTCCCAATAAATATTCTATTCTAAACCTCTGTCTTGTTCCTAAAATTCATTCTTCACTTTTAGAGAACAAAAAATCATCCAAGTGTTTTTTCAGGTTAAAAGATAAGTTTTTCTTCCTGCATCAATTGGATGTCATCCATCGAGATCACTGGATGTAGACTCAAAGCTATATGTCTACCCAAGATAAAAGTGCCTGGCGTCTACTGAGGGCTTTTAGATAGACCCTCTAAAGAGTACCTCTGACTGCCAATTATAACTATGACCCCTTTCAGCTTGAAGAAGCCAGAGCGGTCATCACTCATGCTTCCCTCATGGCAGTTTGGGTTACTTCTTCAGATGGGGGAATGTTATAGGATAAGCAGTCAGATAGGGCCAGGCCCTCCAGGACAATATCGCGAAAGCAACTTGACTGCAGCTTTCCAAGGGACAGGCACCTGTGGGCCAGACCTTGAAACAAAAGAGTAAAGAAATGCAACCATAGCCGGGCGTGGTGGCACACACCTGTAATCCCAGCACTCAGGAAGCTGAGGCAGGAGGATTGGTTCGAGTTCGAGACCAGCCTGGGCTACAAAAGTGAGCTCAAGGCCAACCTCAACTGCACAGCGAGACCCTGTCTCAAAAAGACAAAAAAAAAAAAAAAAAAAAAAAAAAAAAAAAAAAAAAAAAAAAACAACC
>PVJA010003907.1:0-90605 GCA_004027025.1 Myocastor coypus | reverse complement strand
TTTTTTTTTTTTTTTTTTTTTTTTTTTTTTTTTTTTTTTTTTTTTTTTTTTTTTTTTTTTTTTTTTTTTTTTTTTTTTTTTTTTTTTTTTTTTTTTTTTTTTTTTTTTTTTTTTTTTTTTTTTTTTTTTTTTTTTTTTTTTTTTTTTTTTTTTTTTTTTTTTTTTTTTTTTACTTCAGACTCTAGTAATTCAAAGATTTTGTTTTTTATTTCAGAAGTTATCTCAATCGGAGTTCCTCTGTATGTTTCTGCATTTATTTACTTTAGATACTACTAATTCAGAGATTTCAGCTGCGTGATTCCCACTTTCTTCGATAGTAGTATCTTCTGTATTTGTTGCAGGTGGGCTCGGGACCTGAGACTGCATTTTGCTCCTTGTCTGTATCATTCTATATAGCAGTGATCTCTGACCTTTGGTGCAGAACTTTGGTGAAGTTATGCCATTAGCGCCTACTGAAATTTGGGTCCAGTTCTACCAAGTTTGATCTTGTTCAAATGTGCCTGTTGGGTCTGGCTGCTGTTGGGTCAGCTTCTTCCTGCTTCAGCTTTTGGAGGAGAGCCCACTGTGCTTCTCTGGCAAGATGCTCAGCTTCTGGGTTAGCTGGTGGAGTCCGACCCCCAGCCTCTCTGCAGGGAATTTTGCTGTGGGGCTCCACAGCAGATGCCGCAGCTGGGTTCTGTGTAAGGTACAAGTTCTGGTGGTGCAAGGGTGTAGGGCTAGTGTTCCTGCCTACATGCCTGCCAGTCATGAGCTGTGGGTGGGGCGGAGTTCCAGTGGTGGTGTAGTGGGTGCAGGCCAAGAGGTCCCACCTGCGCACCCGTTGGTCAGTCTGTTGGTTGGGGCTGCTGAGGGCAGGGACTGAGTTCTGGTGGTGGGGCGGGAGCCTGCAGGCAGAGAGGTCCTACCTGCACCACCCCCCATGTTGATCAGTTGGGGTTGCTGTGTGCAGGGGCAGGGGGAGCCTGAGTTCTGGTGAAGGTGTGGGGGGCCACAGGCTGAGAGGTCCTTCCTGCACATCACTGGTTGGTTGGGGCTGCTGTGCACGGGGGCTGAGTTCCAGTGGAAGTGTTAGGGAGCCGCAGGCCTAGAGGTCTTTCCTGCCGATCCGCTGGTTGCTCTGTTGGTTGGTTGGGGCTGCTGTGCGCCCCTGTTGTTTTTCTTTTCTTTCTTTCTTTCTTTTTTTTTTTTTTTTTTTTTTTTTTTTTTTTTTTTTTTTTTTTTTGTCTTTTTGATTGTTTCAGAACTTTTGTTTGTTTGTTTATTTATTTTTATGGCCGGCTCAGTCTGCCCTGAGGGCAGGGCTGGCGCAGCATGTGGTGCCAGGGATCGAACCGCCGTGGTCCCTGCAGCCACCCAAGCTTTCCTAAGCAGGCGCTTTAGACCAGTGAGCCATCCTGCAGGGCCTTTTTTGTCTTTTTGAGACTGGGTCTCGCTATGCAGTTCAGGCTGGCCTTGAGCTCACTTTTGTAGCCCAGGCTGGTCTTGAACTTGCACTGATCCTCCTGCCTCAGCCTCCCGAGTGCTGGGATTACAGGTGTGCACCACCACGCCTGGCCCTAAGTGTTTTTTTTTTTTAAAAAATACAAAAAATGTTTGTTATAAAAGTTTTTTCTTCCTTTTTTTTTCATCTGAATTTTGGAATGAGAATTATATGATATCTCAGTTACTTTTCTTTCATTGCTGGGGGAAAATACCTGAGTCTCAAAATTAAGGAAAGAAAGATTTGCTTAGCTCACAGTTTGTGGAGGTTTCTTTGCATACTTGGCTGGCTCCAAGGCAGACTGGCATGTAGCAGAGGGGGGCAGTCCATGGTGTGGAAGCCAGCAGGATAGCACGAGCAAATGGAGGGGGAGTGGTGGCAGCACTGGCAGCAGAGCAAGTCTGCTCCCCTTATTTTGCATTTAGGCTCTCTGCCCCAAGCTGGGTGTAGTCCTCACCCTATAATCTCAGCACTGGATCATGAATTAATCACAAACTCCAAAGGCCCACCCCAGTGACTCCATGAAGCTTTGGGGGGACACCTAGTTACAAACCATAATGTATGCTTTTCACTTCCCTGAGGTTTTGAAAGATTTCATCTATTTTTCCTATATTGTTTTCTGTAAGTCTATGAAAATGACCTTTGTGTACTTTCAATTTGCATGTCTCCAGTCCACTCCAAATTTACTTTCTTGTGAATTTCTGGAGGTGCTGTGTGGTGAGCTGTGCTACTGTGGCTAAGGTGCCCTCCCTGCCCTGTAACTGCAGTGGCCTCTGACCAGAGGCCTCAGAGACAGTCAGTGGGTCGCTTGTGTCCAAGCATGAGGCTGGGTTGGCCTGTGTGCCTAGGGCAAGTCACTTTTCAATTGTTACTTCAGTTTTGTTATCTAAAAATGACAGAATAGTGTATCATCTCTAATATCCTTTGAGCTGTGAGGCCTTGTAATTCTGTGCAAATATAGTTTATATAGAAGCAGTAGGGTTTGTGGCCCTGGAGCTTACTACATGGTAATGAATGCTGGCAGAGCCTGCAGCACTATGGCAGACTGAGGTAGGAGGATAGCAAATTTGAGTCCAGCCTGGACAATTTAGCAATGTAATTGTCTCAAGAACAAAACAAAACAAACACACAACCTGGCAGTGTGTAGCTCAGTGAAAAGGCATTGGTTTCAGTCCTAACCACTACAAAAAAAAAATCTAAAACGGGCTGGGGAGATAGCTCAGTAGAATAAGTACTTCCCTGGCAAGTGCAAGGGCCTCAGTTCAATCCCTGGTTCCACACACACACACAAAAAAAAAAAAAAAAAAAAAAAAAAAAAAAAAGAAAAGAAAATCTAAAACAAAAACAAGCAAATGCACAAAAACTAGGTTGCATCCTAAACTCTACAATTTGATCCCCCCCTCAGACCTGTGCTCTTATTTTTTTTTTTGCATTTTTAATTTTATTAGTACATTTTAGATATACTTAATGATATCATTCATTGTAGGGAGTTTGTACTGGCATGGGATATGTCATGTTGCTGTTTTTCCCATTCCTTTACCCTCTTATGTGCTCTAGTTTTATGACAAGCATTTTGTGGCATGCTCCTCCTTTACTATCCTGAGATGAAAATAGGTACTATAATTTATCCACATGCTGACTGTGTAGTACAAATAACGTATGTGTGTGTGTGTGCATGTGCACACATGCCACCCTCCTCCCTGCACAGAAGGGGTCAAGGGGTCAAGGCATCCACAACCTTTTCTGATCTAGGCCCCCACATCCCCTGTGAGGCAGTGCTGGCACTGGAGAGAGGCTGGGCACAGGCTGTGTGTGCAGCCCAGGTGTTGCCGGGCACCCCAGCAGATTGTCTTGGACCAAGTCACTAAATAAATTACTGGGACCATAACTTATGGGGAGCAGCCTTCAAAGTGGAGACCGAATTTTGGCAAAAGCCAGAGTCGGATTTGAATAGCTATTGTTTTCTTGACAAATTCAAAATGTAACAAAACTATACAAAGAATTTGGATTCTAATCTGAAACTGAGTTAGCACTCAGGTTAAAATGCATTGTAAACAGTTTCCCTGGCCCTGCTGGGACATTGCAGGTAGTGTAGGGTAAGCAGCAGCTCTCGCCTGTTGAGGTATGCTTCCCCCACCCACAGGGGCACCCTTTGTTCCGTGTGTTCTAAGAGTCCTATGAGCCTTCTCTTTTCATTCCTGTTTGAAAAGTCAGAATTACTTGCCTTTGTGTGTGTGTGTGTTTATGTGTGTGTGCGTGCGTGTGCGTGTGCGTGTGTGAGAATGATAGTAGGAATTGAACCCAGGGAGCATTGAGCTATACCCTTAGTCCTTTTTATTTATTTAGTATTCTTCTTTGAGATAGAGTCTTGCTACGTAGTTCAGGCTGGTTGTTTTATTTTTTTAAGACAGGGTTGCCCAGGCTGGCCTCAACTTTAAGATCCTCAGTTGCTCAGGCTGGCCTCAACTTTAAGATCCTCCTGCCTTAGTCGCCCACGTAGCTGGGGTGACAGGTGCATGCCACTGCATATTAGCATAGTAGTTTGTTCATTCCGTGAACAGAAGTTAGTAAATATGTTGGCCAGTACTTTCATATTTGGAAATTTTTTCTGGAGACATAGCTGCTAGTAGATTTTATTGTATTTATTTATTTTTTATTTTTTTGTGGGACTGGGGTTTGAACTCACGACCTTGCATTTGCCAGGCAGGCATTTGGGCCACGGAGCTATCTCCCCAGTCTGCTAGTAGATTTTAGATGTAAACTATATATATGTTGATTTATTCTTGTTAATCATATATATAGCAAAGTTGCTAATGTGTACCCATGATGGTTGATTTATTTGGTAACTATAATTTATTTAGTAACTATAACTAGAGCCCTGGAAATCAGGCAATTTTTCTTAACTTTCACAGTGGTTCACAAAATGCATACAAGCCGAGCGTGGTGGCACACGCCTGTAATCCCAGCACTCAGGAGGCTGAGGCAGTAGGGTCGGTGTGAGTTCGAGACCAGCCTGGGCTACAAAAGTGAGCTCAAGGCCAGCCTGAACTGCACAGTGAGACCTTGTCTCAAAAAGACAAAAAATAAAACAAACAAACAAACAAACAAAAAAAACAAAAAAAACGCATACAATGTTGATTGAAAGCAAAATGTACCTAGTTCCTTGAGTTACCTTAAATTTCCTCAGCTACAGAGGGATTGCGTACACTTCGCTATGTGTATGTGAATGTGTGTGTGTGTGCGTGCCTGTGCGCACATGGCACGTATGCATGCACGTGCTTGCCTCTTGCCTATGTCCCTGGTAGTTCATCCCAGTGGTGGAAGGAGCCCGCCCGAATGTAGTTGTGCATGTGTTGTATTTGCAGGGTGCTGTGGCTCATTTCCTTTGGGGCCACCTGGGTTCAGGGACCATCTGCCTACACAGCTGAATCATCTGAGCTCTGCTTTTGTTTACTGCAGAGCCCGGCACTTGGATGCTGTCCCGTCACCACCTGACCATCCCAACTGTGGACAACATTCCCATGGCCCTAGGTCCGGGCTTGACTCCCAGACTTACTTACCTTGTCATTCTCCCCTTTGCTGCCACTGGGGCGGAGGCATGTCCACTCCATTCCACGAGGCTGGTGGAGGATCCTTTCTGTCTGAAGGATCCTTGGTGCCTTCTAAAGGCTCTTAGTCGCCAGAGGGTGGGGGCAGGCTGCCGTGTCTTGTCTTTTCAGTCTCTCTGCAGTGTCTGAGGTAGATGGGAAGTGGTTGGTCTTTATTAGCATGCCTCCCACCTCTGGGAGCTCAGGATAATTTGAAATGGCTTTTCCTTTTATGCGCTTACACTTTTAGAGAAGGCTTCCTTCATCTTCAGCATGCCCTTCTGTATTCTTGTTGCACATGGATGTTAACAAGCCAAGACCTGTTGTAGGGATCACAACCAGAGTGGGAGATGTTCACAATTTATGAGGGACCTGCACGAACAGCTGCAGTCCTTTGTGTTAAGTGCAGAGGACAGGATTGGAAGCAGAGGCTATTAGAAAGGCTTCCAACTCAAGGAGTTGCCTGTGCTGACCCTTCTAGGTTCCAGACCTTGGGGAACCAGGACAAAGAAAGAAGAGAGCCTGTGAAGTTTGTTCTAGGGATTCTCCTGGAGCAGGTGGGGTATGGAAGGAGCATCAGAGAGGAAAGAATTGGCTTTGTTCTGGCTCTCAGGTTTCTTTTCTCTCTTTCTTCCTGTCCTTTCCCTTCCCCCATCCCCATCCGTTTCCCGCTCTTCCCCTCTTCCTGTCTCTCTCCTCTTCTTTTCTCTTTTCTCTTCTCTTCTCTTCTCTTCTCTTCTCTTCTCTTCTCTTCTCTTCTCTTCTCTTCTCTTCTCTTCTCTTCTCTTCTCTCTCTTTCTCTGCCTTTCTTTCTTTCTTTCTTTCTTTCTTTCTTTCTTTCTTTCTTTCTTTCTTTCTTTCTTTCTTTCTTTCTTTCTTTCTTTCTTGATATGGTCTTCCCAGTGAATCCAGGCTGGCCTCAACCTCCTGAGTGTCACCACCCTGGCAGGTCTGTTTTCCAGAGCCACCTGAAATGTGTCGTAGAAAAGAATTGTGATGCAGGTCAAATCAATGTAGAGACACTGAAAGATTTTTCAAAGGAAAAAACCCAAAATTTTTTTACTGCAAATTTTACAAACCCTTATAAGTAGCTGAAGAGGTGACTAGTGTGGTGACCAGTGCAGAGCGCATCCACATGGACTGTTTCATAGTGCTGACATTGTGTGGCGGGCTGCAGTCTTAGACCCAGGACTTAAACTTCCTTCCTCAGATATGGTCACTTCTTAGGATGTTGTGTTGCCTTGGCTAGTGTAGCTTTAGCTGTGGTAAGAATCACATATACAGAAGCTGCGTGTAGTGGCGCGTGCCTATAATTCCAGCACTTGGGAGGCTGAGGTAGGAAGATCAGTGTGAGTTCAAGACTAGCCCGGGCTACAAAAGTAAGCTCAAGTCCCGCCTGAACTGCATAGCGAGACCCTGTCTCAAAAAGACCAAAAAAAAAAAAAAAAAAGAAAGAAAGAAAAGAAAAGAATTGCATATATGGATGATTTTGAAGAGATCAGGAGTGTTCAGGGTGGTATGGCTATAGACTATACAGATGATTTTGAAAAAAAGTTTATGAAAAAAGTTGCCAGACATCCTGTTTGCAGATGGTCTTGGTCTCATGGTCACTACTTGCTTGCTGCTAGTGTGGTGAGGCATGCCATGATTTACCTTCTGCTTGACCTCCCAGGACCAGCTGGGTCTACACTCAGACCAGTAATTGCGTATGTCTTTAAATTTTTAACAACTAACAACTTGTGCTTAATTTGCATTTTTTATTTATAGGAAAGATTATGTTTTCTGTACAGTGACTTACTCTTGGTATTTCCTACTTTAGTGCATTGATGGGTGTCTAGATAGTGTGCTTCTGTAGAATTTTACAAGTAAAATTCGCTGTTTTCTTAGTCATTGTTTTTGTTCTAGTTGATTCACTGTCTGGCTTTTAGTACTTTTCTTTGTGTTAGAGAAGTCTCTGTTTTTACATGTTGTAGGCAAAAGGTACCACTCTACTGGTCTGTAAAGGGTTTCCAGATTGTTCTTTTAATAATACTTGCTTTCTTTCAAATGAATTTCACTGTAACTTGATCAGGTTTTATATTATGCCCCTGGGGGAATTTAATTGATACTATGTTAAAACTGAATATTAACTTGAGTAGTTATTTTTATTCTCATTAAATATTCCCACTAAAAGCAGCTAAATCAATCCAATGTCAATAGCTTTCTTTTTTTTCCCATTAAATTCAGTTACTCTGTAGAATTATTTGCAAGTCCCATGTGTCCAGGTTTCATTAATAGTCAGATAATGTGTATGTTGCTGTTAGGACTGGTGTCTTTCTCAGTAAATGTTATAGTTGAGTGACAGAGAAGCTGTTTAATCTAAGAGCAGGAAGAGCAGGTTTTAGAAAATTTGGCAAAATAAAGAGAAAATTATGTTCCATTACTATAACATCTTGTTAAATGTCCCCTGGCTTAAAAAATACTTAATATCTTTTACTAGATAATTTTAAAATGAGAAAATAGCTGGCCACTGTGACAAGTAAATTACATACATATATATATATATATATATATATATATATATATATATGACAGGATCTACAGGATGTCATCAGGTAGATTGGACTCAGTGATTCTCTTGTTTTCAGCCTCTTTTTTTTTTTTTTTTTAAATTTTATGTATTTATTTTTTCTTGTTTCAGAACCTTTGTTTATTTATTCACTCATTTTTATGGCCGGCTCAGCCTACCCCGAGGACAGGGCTGGCGCAGGATGTGGTGCTGGGGATCGAACCGCGGTCCCTGAAGCTGCCCAAGCTTTCCCAAGCAGGTGCTTTAGACCACTGAGCCTTCCCGCCGGGCCCCTTTCAGCCTCTTAAGTACTGGGGTTACAGGTGCATGCCGCCACGCTGAGTCTCAATCCCTATCTCAGTGCACCCTGGGGGCCAGGTTGACATGGTGTACCGGGGATCGAACCCCCACTGCTGCTCTCCACCTAAACAGGCATTTTAGTCTGCTGAGCTGTCAGGCTGGCCCTGAATTGCATAATTTTACATACAAAATAATGGAAAAATAAACCCTTGGTCTTCCCTACTAATTGTGCAACCAGTGTTGGTATATCATAGGGTATGTTTTTACATTCCTCTGGGGTTACATGTTTACATACCTCACTACACATGTGTGAAAATACATACTTCACCATGCATGTGATGGATGTACAGATTACCATGCACATTCATGAACATACACCCCTTACCATGTGTGAACTTTTAAACAATGAGATGTAATTTATGGGCTCTCTACACTCATGTGCCTCACATACTAACTTGTTTGCTAACACTCATACACATATATGCACACACACACCTGAAGGATTGGGCAGGGTTAGAGAGAACAGAACGGTAGATGTAGGGGACTTGCAGAGTTACATGTGGAGCCAGGTGGGTGGGAGGATGGCGCAAGGGCACAGGATACACAGGGAGGTAAGCCTGGTCCTAGCTCCTTTTGTTTTTTTTGAGACAGGGTCTTGCTGTATAGTGCAGGCTCCCCTGAGTTTAATACGTAGCCCATGTTGGCCTTGAACTTGTGACAATAGTGCCTGAGCCTCCTGAGTGCTAGGATTACAGACATGTACCACCATGCCTGGCAACCTAACTTTTACAGATAAGAGATGTGTGTTAAATTTCAGCTGGGAGTTTTTGTTGTTAGTATGGGTTACTGAATCTAGGACCTTCACACTGAGCTAACATCCCTGGCCCTCTTTCAATTACTTTCTTTCTTTCTTTCTTTCTTTCTTTCTTTCTTTCTTTCTTTCTTTCTTCCTTCCTTCCTTCCTTCCTTCCTTCCTTCCTTCCTTCCTTCCTTTCTTTCTTTCTTTCTTTCTTTCTTTCTTTCTTTCTTTATTTTTTGTCTTTTTGAGACAGGGTCTCGCTATGCAGTTCAGGCTGGCCTTGAGCTCACTTTGGTAGCCCAGGCTGGTCTCGAACTCGCACTGATCCTCCCGCCTCAGCCTCCCAAGTGCTGGGATTACAGGCATGCGCCACCACACCTGGCACTTTTTTTCTTTTAGACAGGGTCTTACTATATAGTTTAAGCTGGCCTTGAACTCACTCTCTAGCCCAGGCTGGCCTCAAACTTACAGCTGTCCTCCTGCCTCAGGAGATTACAGGGCTTTTTTAGTTTTTGAGATAGGGTCTTACTAAGTCCTAAGTCATCCAGGCCAGGCTTCTATTTGTGATCCTCCCGCTTTAGCCTCCCACACTGCAGGGGTCACAAGAGAGGTGACCCCTGAGTGATAGGCAGTGGAATTTGACATTTGGGAAGAGAAACAGAAGTTGAGCTTGGGGCTTGGGGCTGTGGGAGTGAGATGTTGTCCTGGGAGAGAGTGAAGGGGCAGTGCCAGGCAGGAGAGGTCTCATGCGAAGGGCAGCTGAGAAGAGGGCAGAGGTGGCAGGATGGCAGAAGCAAGTGTAGAGAGCAGAAGGGGACAGGGCGGCATTACACTCACCTGGGTGAGTTGGCCTGGGGTCCCTGTGTTGGATCAAGCAGGTGAAAGGAGTCGGCTTCATCAGCAGCAGCGTGACAGACCTGGACTGGCAGGATCAGTGCATGGGGAGAATGTTTTATTTGTGAGCTTCTGTGCAAATTCTTGGAGGCAGGAGGAGTTTGATTCTCCACATTTAAAGACATGTAGTGGTTCCAGGATCCTGGTCGAGGGTGTTCATGCTCTTGTACCAGCTCTCCTTCAGCTCCTGGTCCTGTGACTGTTGAGCAGTGCGTGACAGTCTGCGTCTGCCCTGGGGGTGGGGGTGCTGCTGTTCAGGGCTGCAGAGGACCTGTCTTAACATTGATTTACCCCTGATCTCAGTGTTTTATTTATTTATTTATTTATTTATTTATTTATTTATTTATGTCTGTCTTTTTGAGACAGGGTCTCGCCATGCAGTTGAGCTGGCCTTGAGCTCAGTTTTGTAGCCCAGGCTGGTCTCAAACTCGCACCAATCCTCCTGCCTCAGCCTCCTGAGTGCTGGGATTACAGGCGTGAGCCACCACGCCTGGCTCTCAGTGTTAAATTTAGTTATAGGCACAATCAATTAAAATCCAGAAAAATATTCCTCAAAACAATTTATGAGGTACGTGTAGTGGCATATTCTTATAATCCAGCACTCATGGAGTTTGAGGCAAGACGGTGTATAGCAAGGTTTTTTTTTTTTTTGGCTGGTTCAGGCTGCCTTAAGGGTGGGTATGGGGATCGAACCGCCATCCCAGGTGCCTGACTGGGATTGCCTGCTCAGGCACTTAAACCACTGAGCTAACCTGAAAGCCCCTGAGGGTATATAGTTAGACCCCTCAGTCTCACAACAGCAGCAGCAGCAGCAGCAGCAGCTGCACGATTCAGTGTGGTTGTCTTCTAATTGTACTGTGGTGGCATTCTGTAGATCTGGATTGTTTTTAAAGCCACACCTGCCCAGTGGTCTGCATTGGGTTCCTGGGCTAGGAACAGAGAGTCTCTGAAACCTGACAGTCAGTCTCTCCCAGAGCTGCCCAGAGCAGCTGAGGTGGAGGAAGTGAGTGTGTAAGGAACTTCCAAAATCTGATTTCAGATGACTGTTCAGTGGACCAGGTGACATCACAGCTCTACGTGTGTGTCACAGGTGCCCCCCCCCCCCGCCCCACCCCGGCCCTGACTCTCCTTCCCAACTCCACTTGAGTTGCTTATATTAAGTCCAGCCACACATAGCCAATGACTGGTCCAATAACCTTCTTGTCATTTTCCAAACACAGGAGGAAGAGGTCCAGAGGCAGAATTGTGAGCTCCTACCTGGCTGCAGGCAGCTCTGTGGTGTGGCTCCCTGGGATTCCCGCCATGCTGAGGGAAGCTGTTTCCAGCCATCCCTTAGTCTCTCCTGGGACCCTCGCTGTTCCTTTCACCTTCTCCATAACTCTGCCTCTCTGAGGCACAGGCACCTCTTCTTGCTTGTTCTGGAGAGGCTGTTTCTTTTTTTTTTTTTTTAATGGCCTGCTCAGCCTCCTCTGGGGGAGGGGCTAGTGCAGCATGTGGTGCTGGGGATCTAACCTACTGTGGTTGTATAAGCTTTCCTAAGCAGAAGCTTTAGACTGCTGAACCATCTCGCTGGCCCTGGAGAGGCTGTTTGGACTCTGATTTCTACTTTTGTTTTGAGACATGGTCTTATTATGTAGCTTAGACTGCCTTGAATTTACTGGCCTTTAACTATGATCCTTCCACCTCAGCCTTCTAAATGTTAGGATTACAGCATGTACCACTATGCCTAGCCAGAAAGACACTCTCTTTAATGAACAGTAGTTGGAAAGGGGACTGTGTCTTAGGAACAAAATCCTGGTTTCTACATGTAGAGATTAAAACTATCTTTTACTATGCATTAGACTAAAGTTGAAATACATCAAAGATGTAAGCATTAAAACTGAAACACTAAATCTGTTGGTAGATAGACTAGGTAGAACTTTTTTTTTTTTTTTTTTAAGACAGGGTCTTGCCATGCAGTTTAGGCTAGCCTTGATAGGCAGAACTTTTTTTTTCTTTTTTTGTAGAACCTGAGATTGAACTCAGGACTTTGCACTTGCCAGACAGGCATTTGTGCCTCTGAGCTATCTGCCCAGCTCCAATAGATAGAACCCTTGAAGACATTGGTATAGACGAAGACTTTATGAACAAAACCCTAATTCCTGTGCCGGCCAAATAGTTCAGTGGATTAAAGCAGCTGCTCAGGCAGGAGTTTGATCCCTGGCATGCTGTTCTGGCCCTGTCCCCAAGTTGCTCTGAGATGACGATTGAGACTGGGCATGGTGGCATGTGCCTATAATCCCAGCTCTTGGGAGACTGAAAACAGGTGAATCACTGAGTCCTATCTATGTAGTGAGACCGTGTAGACCCTGTAGTAAATACAAAAGAAACAAAACAAAACAAAAAACCCAATCTTGTAGGAACTATTATGAAGAATCAACAACAGAGAATTATGCCTTCTTGAAAAGCTTTTACACAGTGAAAGAAAGTAACAGAGGCCGGGCGTGGTGGCGCACACCTGTAATCCCAGCACTAGGGAGGCTGAGGCAGGAGGATTGGTGCAAGTTCGAGACCAGCCCGGGGTACAAACTGAGCTCAAGGCCAGCCTTAACTGCATCATGAGACCCTGTCTCAAAAAGACAAAAAAAAAAAAAAAAAAAAAAAAGACAAAAAAAAGAAATTAACAGAGTAAAGATTCAACCCATAGAGTGGGAAAACTTTTTTGCCAGCTGTTCCTCAGACAAAGGACTAAAGCAGAGTCTCTGTAAGTTGCTTAGATTTGGGTTGAACTTGCCATCCCCTGTGTCCACTTCCCAGCGCACTGCTGTTCCTCCTGTGTCGAGTACTGGGTTGGGTAGACTGAGTACTGGGTTGTTCTCACATCGTGGCTGTTACAGATAAAGTCACCAAGGAGCAGTGAATAAGCATCTGTGCTGATGGACCTTTCAGTTCCTTGTGAACAGCCCAGGAGTAGAGGGCTGCACTCGGGGCAGCACCACGTTGTTCTTCCAAGTGCTGCGTGTGTCACCGCTCACTGGCATGGCAGGGTTTCCGTGGCTGCTCACCCTAACCAGCATTTGGTGCTTAAGTCTTTTTTAATTTTAGACATTCTCATAGGTGTATATTGGTGTTTCATTGTGGTTGGAATTTGCATTTCTGTAATAAGCAATACTAGTGCTGTTCTTTCTGCCTTCTTTGGTGAAATGTCTGTTGAAATCTTTCACCTATTTTTAAAAAAATGTACTGCTCGTTTTCTAAACTTTGAGAATTCTCTGTATGTTCTGGATATGAGTGGGTTTTTTTTTTTTTTTTTTTTTTTGATATATAATTTGCAAATATTTTCTTCTAGTCTTTGAATTGCATTTTTATTGTCTTTTCCTCCTTTTCTTTGTCTTTTTTTGGTAATTCTGGGATCAAACCCTGGACCTTATACATGCTAAATAAATCTCACACTGATCTATATCTGCCAGCTCCAACATTGCCTTTGAAGAAATTTTTGGTGATATCTCTAGTATCAATTTGTTCTTTTATGGATCATGTTTTTGGTGTTATATTCAGGAGATCTTTGTCTAATACAAAGTCACAAATATTTTCTCCTTTGTTTTCTGTGAGAAATTTTATAGTCTTAGATTTTATTTTTAGGTCTGTAATTCATTTTGAACTGTTTTTAGCATTGGGTGCAAAGTGTGACTTGAAGTTCATCTCTTAGGGCCAGGGAACTCACTCAGCAGGGTAAGCACCTGCCTGTCAAGTGTGAGGTCCTGAGTTCAATCCCCAGCACCACAACAAATAAAATAAATAAAATTTAAAAATAAAATCAGTTAAATGACATTCATCTTTTGTGTGTGTGTGGATACCCAGTCCTGACAGCTTAGCTTGTTGCAAGGACTACAAATTGAACCTGGGACTCTGGACTTACTAAGCCCGTCTGTGCTCTATCCTGAGCTTTACATTAAACTTTTAATGTTTTCTTCTTTTTTTTTTCCTCCTATGTATTTGGTACAGGGTCTCACCATGCAGCTCAGACTCATAGTGATCCTGTTTTCAGCCTCTCCAGCACTGGGATTATAGGTGTGTGCCACCACGCCCATTCTTGGTGGTTGGCTCAGAATGCCCGGGGTGGGGTTGGCATGGCCTGTGGTGCTGAGGATTGGACCCCAGTCCCTATGCTTGTGTAAGCAGGTGCTTAGTCTGTTCTCTCTCTCTTTCTTTGTCTTCATCTTTGCCCACTTAGCTTCCCTTATTGCACATAGCTTTCTGGGCCTATTGCCCTCAAGCACAATATTCCCTTTCACTTTGCTCTGGACCTTCCTGCTTTGTTCTCAGTTCCACCCAGGCCTTGCCTCCTACTCCTGTGCTAAAGTCAGCAGTTTTATTTCTGCCCTTCTAGAGTTAAAATGGTGGCTCTCACAGTGGCCAGCCTCTTTGGGCTAAGAGTGAGTGGCCTTTCCCATTCCTGACTCCCACATTGTTGTGGGTGTTCCTTTCTTCTGTTCCTCTTCTTCCGCCAGTTCCTCTGGCCTATCTTCTTTTAACTCTTTAAGTCTAGATGTTGTGGAGATTATATTCTTGTGTCTGCTGCCTGCGCTTCCTCTGATCGGATCCTCATCCACTTCCAGGCCCCAAACCACACATGTAGGCTGTACTCTAACTGTGTTCCTTGAGTTTGGTCCTGCAGCTGAACTCACTTCACGTCTTGTGGACTCTCAGCCGCTCATGTGAGCCCTCTCTGCGAGGGCATCTATCCTACCTGTCACCTAGGCTCACTCTGGTTTCCCTTTACAGTCTGATTGAAACAGAACGTAAAGGCCTCCTTGAGGAAGACCTGTGGATTTTGAGTGAGACCGGTAGAGTGGGAGTGGCAGGTGGCCGTGTCCATCCCCTACTTGAGCTGGTGAGGTCTATAGGGTGGACTCAGGAATGTGTCAGCAGTGGCCACCAAGTAGTGTTCCACATGTCAGTGGATTTGAGTTTTTTCTAATGCCTACTGTGGCTCTGGGATCAAGGAAGCCCATTGGCTTCTTGGCAGCAACAGACAGACCTGCGAAATGGTGTTCCAGGCTTTGAATTAGGTTAAGATGGAGTTGAATCCACCCAGTCCTTCCCTAGCATCCCTGGCAGCTCTGATCAGCAGTCACTCTCCATGTCTCCTGGGGGGCAGGCAGGGCACCCTTCATAGGAATGACAGTGAGCCAGCTGGTGGCCAGGCTGCCATGCTCCTGGAGACCTTGCTGCTGCTTGTGATCACTGCTGCAGACCAGCAGTTCATGCCAGCCTTCCCTGCTTGACTCCTGAAACTGGGATGGGTGAGCTTGGGTGGAGTGCAGGGCGTGAGAGAAACCTTATCAAGGCCAAGGAGAGCTGAGGCTGGAAGCCGCTGGGGCACCAAGGAGAGGTGTGGCAGTGAGTGCCGAAAGTGGGATGTACCCTGGGGAGCTCCCTGCCTGGTGGGTGCAGGCTTAGACTTGGCAGGTACATTGCCGGCTGGAGGCCAGGTTTGGCTCAGCCACCTAGGGTATGTGGCTGGGAGCCTTGCTTGTAGCTTGGAGATGACCTTCCCCAAGGATGGTGGTGACTCTTCCATGGGGCTCTGCCCTTTTTCCTGGCCCCTTCACACTCATGTTATGTGTCAGTCAGTGGTGCTTGATAAGATCTTTATGTACCTCATCTGTGGCTGCTAGTTCTTCAGACTAGGTAGTCTCATTTCCTTACAGTTTTGGAGGCTGGAAGTTGAGATCAAAGCACCACCAGTTGGGTGTTTGGAGAAGGCTGCTGTGCTTCCATGGTGGCGCTGCCTCAGCCTGTCTGTGTCCTCTCTGGCAGAAGGTGTGGAAGGGTCAGAGGGCTGGATTTGAGGAGAAACCTCCTCTCAGGGCAAGCCTGATTTACAGGGCAGGAGTCCTAGTGCCTTGAACACTTCTCGCCCATCAAACTGGCCATTAAGCTGGGGCACCTGAACTTTGAAGTTGAACACACTTGAAAGATGGCAGGTGGCAGATGCCTTCTGTGAAAGCTCTTATACTGTTTCCTAACACTGACGAAAGACACTTGGACTCAGAATTAATTAATTAATTTTTTTGCGGTGCTGGGGAATGAACTCAGGACACTGTGCTTGCCAGGCAGGCGCTTATTCTATTGAGCTATCTCCCTGGCCCCCGGACCCAGAATTAATTAATTAATTAATTAATTAATTTTTTTTTTTTCTTGTTCATCACTGCTAGGCCAAATTTTCACAGTATCACACTTTTATACTTCATCTCTTGAAATAGAACATGCTGTTCATATTTCTTTCATAGCAGTTGCCAATTTTTATGATTATATATTATTTACTTATATAATAATGTCATTATTCTTCATATTACCTATGGAAGACAATATATAATGACTAACTTATTAATCTCTAGCGTGACCGCCACATATTGAGTCAGTGGAATGAGAAATTGCAGACTCTTAAACTTATCTGATTAAATTTCATAGTGTAGTGACCGTGCTTTTGAGTGATACGTCAGCAAATTAGATTAGCAACCTTTCATTATCTCCAGAATCATAGATAACATGTGCATTTAGGTAGGTGCTAAGGATAAAGATTTGTAGCAAGCCATTAGAGGACCTCTAACGGACCCAGAATTTAAAGAAACATTTTTAGCACCTCCAGGTGTAGACCACTGGTGTTGGTTTGGCTGTCCTACTTGTCTGGCTTGTCCTGTGTCGGCCCGGGGGGGGGGGGGGCTTCAGTAAGTGACAAGGCAGATGGGTATCAGAGCTACTCCAAAGGGCCAGTCCTTGAGAAAGAAGTAGCCAGCAGCAAAGCATCTCCTTGTTAAAGGTTCCTTTCAAGCTGAGAACTGTTTTCCTCTACAGCAGTGGTTCTCAGCCTTTCTAATGCCGTGACCCCGCAATAGTTCTTCATGTTGTGGTGACCCCAAACCAAAAAATAATTTTGGTGGCTATTTCAAAACTGTAATTTTGCTACAGTTATAATTCAGAATGGCTTTCGGTGACCCCTGTGTTTTGGTCGTTGGACTCCTGCCGGGGTCGCGACCCACAGGTTGAGAACTGCTGCTCTACAGCCTAAGTAAAAGCTCTCTTGTCACAGCTTTCTGACATTTGTTTCATTGAGGCTGCACTTAATGAAAGATGATGCAATCCAGTACAGAGAATTCCCAAATGAGCAGAAACGAGACTGGATTCCTGAGGAATTGTTTGTTTACTTTTTTGGCTTTCAGTAAATCATACAGGTAGTTCGATAGAGTAGTCATATTAGTTAAAAGGTATTAGAACAGGGATTGATTTATACATTCACCAAAAGTCTTCCATTGATATAATTTTATAGGTAATAAAAAGTGACTTAGAGAAAAAGAAAAAGTAACTCAGGCTTTTGAAGAGTTAAGTCCCCTGCCTCAAAGTCAAGTTGTAAATCAGCACAACAAAACAGTCACAGCTGTGGATTGGGAGGCCTCTATGAGTGGCTGGATCTTGGTGTCCTGGACAATTGCCCAGCCTGATTAGAACAGACTCACCTGGAGCTCTGAGGCTTGTGTGTGGAAGAGGATTGGATTTGCCACACTGAGGCTGTGTAGTGAGGAAGACTGCAGTCTAGGTTATCTTCCTTCTGTTCCCTCCATGCTCCCTGGTAGCCTGTAACTAATGAGTCTCAGTGGCCCATCTAGGGTGGCCACAACTTCTATAGCATGTTGTCTCAGGTGACAAGAACAGCAGCTCTCTCACCAGAACCCCAGAGTGGGTCCCTGAAAGCCTGTTTCTGTCATCATGTGCAAGGGACTGCATAGTGCTGAATGCAGTAGAGGTCACAGGCTGAGCCAGAGAGTCTGCCTGGCCTGAATAGCCTTGCCTTGTGTGTTGTTTCAGATCATGGTTAGACAGGCATGGGACCCAGGAAAGCCATGCTGCTTGTGTTCTCCTCTTCACTGACCATAAACAATGGCTCAGGGAGCCAGGGTAACTAACTCATGGCTATACCACTGGCCAGTGGCCAACGGGGTTGTAAACTCTAGTCTGTATCTGTAAGCTCTGAGTGGTTCTATTTCTGTCTGTCTGTCTGTCTGTCTGTCTGTCTGTCTCTCTGTCTTTCTCTCTCTCAACTCTCTTGAAACTCTTGAGAGATGTACTTTGCCTTACATCTGATATACAGAACCTCTTTGCCTTGGCTTTGTACTTTCTTGCTGGTGAACACATTACTTTGTAGATCTTTACTTCAACTCAGAGCTGCCAGGTGGTGTTTCCTAGCTATGTGCATGGCTGGTAGCAGTGTTGTGTTGTTTGGCTGCCTGCTCTGTGATGTACCCCTGTGGGTACATACGGTGTCCCTCCTCTTCTCTGACAAGCTGTCATGGGAAATCTGCAAGCAAGTGGGGAGATGGTGCTGAAGCTGAGCAGCAGAGCAGGGACAGGCGCCCCGTCAGAAGGAGCAACCTGTGCAGAAAAGGGAGGCATGAGGGAAATGTTAATATGCCTGCATCCCGAGACAAGGACGATGCTTGCAGGGACCATATGAGGCTTCTGGATTGTGAAGACCCTGGCACTGCTGAAGAAATTGATCTTTAGGAAGTGGGAAGTGGGATCAGCAGCAGTTTCTAACTCAAGAGCAGTGGGGTCTAGTTTGTTAGAAAGATAGCAGACAGCAGCATGGATGAGGTAGGGAAGTAGGAAGCGTGTGTGCCAGGGAGCTGGTACAGTCACTCGATGGCCATAATGTGTGATGAATGTGCTAGTGTTGGGCTAGTGTGTTTTAGGCTAGGAAGTCCCTGGAGAGGCACAGAGACTTTGGCCTTGCTGGGAGGGTGCTGTGACTGGGAGCCAAAGGAAGATGGTACAGCAAGACAGTGGCATGTGAGTCCTCAGGTTTGATTTTAGGGAAGGCAGAGGTATGAGGGTAAGAAGAGCAGGAGGAGCTGCATCAGAAGGGTCCTGAAGGTGCAGGGTCCTGGAGCTGGGGAAGGAGCCCCTTGTTATCCCCAGACTCGCATTTCCAGTGGGAATGCTTACCAGTTAGCATCAAAGTTGTTTGCTAATGTTATCTCTATTAAGAATCAGTCAAAACAATTCTTTTCTGACATTTTTTAAAATAGCAAAATCCTGCATGTGTTGATTTTCTCTTTGTGAGTGTATCGTCATGCACCATATAACAGTGTTTCTGTCAGTGATGACCAATGATGGACCATATAAACCAGAGCAGTTTCTTTAGACTATGATGGAGCTAGAGAAACGTCTCTGTTGCCTAGTGAATACAAGACTGAAGAAGAGACAAGGGAAAAGGCTAATATGGGAGAAGAAAAACAGCACTCCCCCCAAAAAGTCGTCATGAGTTTAGAAGTTTCTGCAGGTGACAGCATGCTCCCTGAATGTCAGGAAACGCGCCCAACACGAAAGGTTTTCATGACTATAGAGATGTACATGGCAAATTTTCGGCTTCTAGCAGAGCTGTGAAGGAAACAAGGCCAGCATGCTGCTGTGGCTAGAGCCTCAGGAGAGGGACAGCTGTCAAGAAGAGCTTCGTATGGGCCTTCAGGAGGGTCCAGAGAAGGCCCTGAGGTCCTGGAGAGGACAGCTCAGCTGTGTCACCATCCCTGAAGACCTTCCTGGGGACAAATATGGATGTTAATGATCCTGACCCCGTTTCAGCCTGGGATGGAACGTGTGTGACTTAGTTTTTAATAAGAGCTTGACAGTTAAAATAGTTAAAAACCTTAAAAAGAGGAAGGGCCAGGGAGATAGCTCCGTGGCGCAAGTGCCTGCCTGGTAAGTGCAAGGTCCTGAGTTTGAACCCTGGTCCTGCAAATAAATAAATAAATAAATAAATAATAAATTTTTAAAAACCTCAAAAGAGGAAGAAAAATATAAAGAGAAGTATCTTTGTACACATACATGTACATTTGTGTTTGAAGCTAAGTATTGCAGAAGAATCAAAAAGTAAAAAGTTTAGTGGTCACATTAGGATAAAGTTAATTTATTATTGAAGAAAGAAAAGTATACTTAATAAAAGTTCACTGTAGCCTAGGAGTAGCATATTTACAAAGTCCGGAGCAGTGTGCAGTGGTGTCCCGGGCCTTCACGAAACCCACTCTCTGGCTCCTTGGGAGCAGCCTCCAGCCTGCAGGCTCTATTCTGTGTCCTTCACTCTATGCTTTTAGGTACTTTTTCTCCATTTAGCTCTCCTTAGTTACACAGACAGGTACTGCTTTGTTTCAGTGGCTGATGGCATGGCTCAGTAGCCCAAGTGTGGAAATTGTGCCACAGGGCCTAGGCATGTGGTAGGCTGTGCCATCTGGCATTGTGTGAGCTTGTTTTTGTGAGGTCTGTACAGCAAAATCACTTAGCAGTGCGGTTTTTATGTTTTCCATCTTGTGACACCCTGCCTCAGTGCCATACCTTTGCAGAAATTCTCAGGTTGACTATTGTCTTTCATTTACAAGTGCTTTCTGCATGTATGCAGTACACATGTAAATAGCATGTGTGTTTGAGACAAGATTTTGACATGTAGCCTAGCTGGCCTCAGACTCATGATCCTCCTGCCTCACCCTCTGGAGTGTTGGGATCACAGGTGTCCTGCACCACAGCTGGCTGCCTTCTATGCTTCACATACACCGCCCCTCATCCCCAGGACCGGGGCACCTGGTATTGGGCAGTCAAGGCTTATGGGAACAAAGTTTTGCCTGGGTGCCTTTCTAGAAATAAGGGGAGGCAAATGGGCTGCTGTATTTTTTTGGCATCTTCGGCTGTGAGGTAAGGCTGTGAACATGGCAAGTGGCATTCTGAGGTTGCTGCTTGCCTCAGCCATTCATGTTGCAGAGAAACATTATCAACACAGCAGACCTGCTTTTGTAGAACAGTGCTGATTTCCTTTTGATAACTTTTCTGGGAGCCATGAGGTTGTCTAAATGCATTCCTTTAGGGTGAACACACCTGTCATGTCACTTTCACTAAAACCTCACGAAGGGTACTCTTTGTGTTTTAGATGTACATTTTTGCTTGCAGGGACAGGCATTTCATGATGAGAGGAGGCAAGTGCCCAGAAAGAAGGCTTTCACAGTGGCATTTCCAGAACTCTCACAGACCTCAAGCTGTGGGGCACCCCTTAGACTGTCCTGCGCAGAACACTTGCACAGCTGAAGACGGGACTAAGCATTTTCCAGCTCTTAGGATTCTAGCAATATTTTTGTAAATTGAAAACAAAATACAGACTTTGGTTACTTGTTTAATGTTCTGTTAAAGGAAATGATTCTAGTCTATAAAATTAGAATTTCATGTAATTGTAACCTGTTAGTAAGTACTTTTTCTTCTTTCATATTGAAGATTGTCCCTGCTTTATGCACAGTATGCCAGAAACTGCATACTGTTCTCTTTCTGGAAGGTTATCTCATATGGGAATCCATGAAAAGTGTAAATGATCTCATGTGGTCACGTAAGTAAACAGTGAGCTGGTGGTCAGAAAGCCTGCTCTGTGCGCCAACACATGTGGCCTGATGCTGTGGTATTGAATGCGAAGGAGCTGCTCAGAAGAGGGGAGTGTTCCCTCCTTGTCGTCAGGAAGTTTAGTTTCGGCAGAGGCATTAAGGTGAGAGGCTGGTGATGGGTCAGTGAGCTGCGGCCACACCAGGTGGGCCTGCAGGGTGAACCCCTTTGCCTCTAGTGTCTCCCAACATGCACATCTGCTCTAGCTCCTTCAGCCCCTGGCCTCCCACCTCTGTAAGCTGACTCTTCAGCCGTGCCCCACCTCCAGCCTGATCTGCTCCCTTCAGGATCTGGCGGTTCACTGCCCATGCACCAGCTGTGCTGGGACCATTAAAGGCAGGCAAACCCGTCATTCCTTTTCCCAGCCTGCATGACTCACCAGCACTCTGCTCACATCTGGCCTTACCAGGTGTGATAGCTCTCCTTTTTGATGGCTGCAGGGTAGCAGTACTGATGGTCTACAGTAGTGAGAACACTGGTGACAGCACCCGGTAATGGCAGCTGCCCCTCACTCATTAACCTTAGGATACTTATATTAGGAGGTCTGTGGAGTTGATTACTAATTTTAAAAATGTATTTATGTGCTCATAAAACTTAGAATTCCTTTTTGCCTTGTTAGAGCCATTAAGTCTCACTACACAAACTTTAATTTTTAAAAAATTTTTATTTATTTATTTATTTCTTGTTTTCAGAACCTTTATTTATTTATTTTATTTATTTATTTATTTTTTTTGCGGGACCGGGGTTCAAACTCACGACCTTGCACTTGCCACGCAGGCACTTGTGCCTCGGAGCTATCTCCCCAGCCCCAGAACCTTTATTTGTTTATTCACTCATTTTTATGGCTGGCTCAGCCCGCCCCGAGGGCAGGGCTGGCACAGCATGTGGTGTCAGGGATCAAACCGTGGTCCCTGAAGCCACCTAAGCTTTCCCAAGCAGGTGCTTTAGACCACTGAGCCATCCCGCTGGGCCCCCAAACTTTCATTTTTAATTAAAATAGTTTTATAATAGATACCGATTGATTCTGTTGCTGTCAGCTGTCTGATGTAAATTGTCACATGTGTTCCCAAATTGCTTTTAACCTGTTGAATTGTTGATGAATGTTATTTTCAGCAACTCTGGGGATCTTGCCTCATTTATTTTAGGTAAATATAGTATTTTAAAACCATAACTACAAAACTGACTTTAAAATGTGAAAGCAAAATTTCAAAATATATGTATTATAATTTCTGACTATAAATAGCAGTCTCCTAGTGGTAGAGGTGGCTTGATAGGACAGAAGGTACCAGCCATGCCTGCCCCTGCAGCATTGCCACAGAGAGCTGGCACTCCAAAGGCTCTCCTGGGCTCTGAGCTGACCATCAGGGGCATGTAGTTCAGGAGGTCTACGAGATGGAAGCCGATTCCTTGAAAGACAAAATGAAACATCAAAATAAATAAACTTCTGGTGTGGTGAACTAGTGAAGAGAAAAAAAGAATCCACAAAGAAACAAATAAATGAAAAGGAAATAATAATGGAGAAGAAAAAATTATAAGAGCACATTCTTGGTAGAAATACGAATATGGTGGCTGAGTGTGGCAGCACACACCTGTAATTTCAGTAGTCAGGAAGCTGAGGCAGGAAGATTATCATGAGTTTGAAGCCAGCCTGAATTGTATAGCAAGAGTCTACCCCCTAAAAAAAGAAAAAGAAAAAAGAGAAAGGAAAATGTATATAATGGTCACAGTGGCACAGGCCTGTAATCCCAGCACGTGGTAGGCTGATACAGGAGGATTGCTGAGAGTTGAAGGCCAGCCTGAACTGCACCAGGAAGCCTTGCCTCAAAAAAAAAAAAAAAAAAAAAAAAAAGACTTTCAGATTTTCAGGAAGAAAGGAGTTATGAGGATATAGAAGCATTGATGTGAAAGGAAATATCAGTACATCTATATTAGACCAAAGAGCTTGAGTTTTACTCTTTACACCAGTAGGAAGATGATAGATACTTTCAGCATTTACAAACTGAAAATATAGAATATTTAATCAAAATATATAAAGAATGTTCACAAATTAGGAAATTAGAAACAAAGAAAAATACCCGAAGATAGGAACAAAATTTCATAGAAGATAATGACCAAAAGAGCAACAGCTGCTCGGCACCATTAGCCGGCTAGGAAGCAGGGAAGTGTGGACTGAGACTGCGCTGAGACACTGTTTCCGTGTATTGTAATTGGCAAGAGGCCGCTGCATCTGCCAGCGTGAGGCTCAGATCCCGTGGGTTCGTAGTGTTACGATGCTAGCTAGCAAGGGGAACTGGGTGGTCCTGGGATGGCAGCTTAGTGTTACCTCTTGCAGGTGGATGTGAAGGCACCTTTGGCCTAGCAGTTCCACTCCTGTGAGTATAGCCAAGGCCGTTTCTACAGATTCTCAAAAATACGCAGAAAGGGAATAGCATAGTGAACGCCCACAGAGCTTTCAGCCAGCTTCATCACTTAGCAACACGTCATGGTTCCTGCTTCATCTTTTGCCAGACACTTGTTGGTTTTGTTTTTGATATAATGAATCCAGACATCATGTAATTTCACCCATAAGAATGTCAGTGAAAATAAGGGCTTAGATTTGATATAATTATCGTACAAATGTACACTTCCTTAAAGTCATCTGATACCTACTCTGTACTCACTTGATTGTGATGGTCTCAGAAATGTCTTGCGCTGTTGTTTTTCACATTAACATTCCAGTGAGCTCCAAACATTGAATTTGGTTGCAGGTTCCTGCTCGTCTCTTGACTTAGGTTAATTTCCCTTTCCTGTTTTACCTATGACATATATTTGTCAAATAAAAATTAGAACCATTAGTGCCATTTGCCAAACCCTGCGTTGACTGTGTTCAAGGTCTTGCTGTGCATGTTTCTCTGGTGCTTGCTGTCTTTTCTCTGAGGTGGTGGTGAGCTCTGCAGGCTGGCCTAGATAGGAGGCCCTTTGGTGGGAGGCTGACTACCTCGGAGGTGGTGGTGTCTGGGAGGTGATTTTGGGTATGTTCCAGGTCCATCTGACAGCAGGGTCCCTGCAGCCTTTCTCTGGATCTTAGCCACAGAGGAGTGTTGCCAGCTTGTTTTCATCTCAGATCACAAGTTGGTGATCCTTCACTTAACTAGACAGGATTTTATTTAGGAACCTGGCTTTTTTGTAATTATGGTTCTTGCTTTTTATTGATGATCTTAGATTGACCTGTACTCTGTCACCAAAATGACCCATGCAGTTTTGTTTAATGAACTCAAAGGCTTTTAATATATGTATTCTCTAGTCCCTTGCAGATTTTGTTGTTTTTTCAGTGGTTCTCAACCTTTCTAATGCCGTGACCCTGCAATACACTTCTTCATGTTGCGGTGACCCCAAACCAAAAAATAATTTTGGTGGCTGCTTCAAAACTGTAATTTTGAGGCTGGGGAGATAGCTTCATGGCACAAGTGCCTGCCTGGCAAGTGCAAGGTTGTGAGTTCGAATCTTAGTCCCGCAAAAAAAAAAAAAAAAAAAAAAAAAAAAAAAAAAAAAAAAAAAAAAAAAAAAAAAAAAAAAGAAAAAAAAACCTGTAAGTTTGCTACAGTTATGATTCAAAATGGTTTTAGGTGACCCCTGTGTTTTGGTCATTCGACTTCCACTGGGGTCTCAACCCACAGGTTGAGAACCGCTGCTTTTGATGCTCAGATCACCCTGTCTTTGGCTGGCAGAAGCCTCTTGAAATTGGCTCATGGATCCTTTCAACATGACCTTCCCTATCCTTGATGACTGAGATCCAGGGGCTGAGAAGGCCCAGGTTCTCCATGAGCAATTTGGCCACTTCTCTAGAACCTTGATCCTCTGGGTGGTCACCATTGCTCTGAAGTCAACTAGATGCTGTCCTTGGAAGACTTGGTGGCAGATGCTAACCTAGTGACATCAGGTATAAAGAAAGTTTTTGGCACCAGCATTTTAGAAAAAGAATGTGAAGGGTATCAGTGTGGAATTACTAGGCACAATGCTTAACTTGCCTCTTCACATGTCATCTCTTTTTCATAAAAGTTTCTTGGTGAATCTTCTGTCCACAGTCAAAGGCTTTCGAATGGAAAAAAACAAAACAAAACAAAACAAAACAAAACAAAAGAAAAACAAACAAACAAAAACACCACTTAATAAGTAAGGATAGCAAGAAATGCCTCTGTTTTTGCTGTTTTATATAATTTATCTCATTTATTCTTCATGGCCAACCCTTTTTGTATTGGTGCTATAGTGTTGCCATTGTATTGTATTTTAATTCTTTTGGTACCAGGGATCAAACTTGGGGCTTTCCACTTGCCAGGCAGGCGCTTATGCCAATGAGCTCTATCCCTGGCCCTAGTGTTGCCATTTTATGGGTGAGAGGATCAAGGCACAGGGAGGCCAAGTAACATATGGAGATCACACAGTTGTGCATGTGATGTCAGGACTGGCTTTAGGGTTTGAATTCCATAGACACTTAGAGTAGAGGAAACATTTCTACCCAGGGACTGGCTTAGAGGCCAGTGGTCCAGGTGATTGCCCTTATGGTACCATCTCTGGTGAATGGCCACAGTGTCACTCTGCTGAGGGGCTGTGTCCATGTCAGTGAGGAAGCACAAGCTTAGAAGTAAAGGAAGTTCAACAGTGGATGGACATCCTGGCCCACCATGCTGGCCCCACCCCTGGGACTTGGTGAGACAGCAAATGAGATGGCATGGTGAGGTGCACCTGTAATACCAGTGTGTGGGAGGCTGAAAAGGGACGATCGTGAGTTGGATCTGTAGTGAGACCCTGTAGACCCTATACTAAATACATTTTAAAAAAATGGGTGGGTGGATGGATAGATGGGTGAGTGGGGGTGGGTGAGTGTGTGGATGGACGTGTGAGTGTGTAGATGGATGGGTAGATGGAGGCTGTGAGCGAGAGTAAGAATGGGAGCCAGCTGGCAGCACAGGTGCTGCCCTCCGGAGCCATGACTGGAAGGGTCAGGAGGGCTGGTTGGCTTGAGCTACTGCTCTGTGTGGGAAGTCTGGAACGCAGCTGGGACATAGCCCCATGCCTCCCAAATGAAGGTGCAGAGTAATAGCACCCAAAGAGAAGTAAAGGTGTGGCCTCCTTCCTGGGTCACTAGGATCACTGGGGTGGGGCCGTCCTAGTGATAGAGGAATGAAGGTGGTAAGGGAGGATGAGCTTGAGGCGTGGTCACTCGCAGAGAGGTGTAACAACAAGCAAGACGTGAGCCTTGCAGAAGTGTGTTCATTCTGTAAAGCTTCAGACATGTAGAAACCCAGAAAAGAATCCCGCTGTGTTTGCACCAGGTGGAAGGGATTTCAGTAAACTCTTGCATTGAGCTTGAGCACAGGCAGGATAGAATTGGTAGAGGAGAAACAGGAGGACGTTTTTGTGGAAACAGAAGAAAAAGGGGGCCGGAGCCATGCTGACTGAATTGTGAGTTCTTCAGGGCCTTGCTGAGGTGCTAGACTTTGTTTCCTGGCTCATGGGTAGCCATGGAAGGTTGTTGACTGCATGGTCACAGTGGGAGCAGACGAGGCCATTGGGGTCTGCAGGTCAGTGAGAGGGCAGGAATTGGGTGAGAGGCGGAGAGGGAAGAGGGGAGACATCTGTGGCCTGCACACTCCCAGGCATGCCCTCACACACATACGCACTGCACAAGGCTCAGTCTTACTGCACAGACTGTCTTAGTCTGCTCAGGCTGCTGCAACAAAACCTGGACTGGGTGGCTTACAACAGACATTCACTGCTCCAAGTTCTGGAGGCTGGAAGTTTATGATCAGGCTCTCGGCTGAGTTGGTGAAGAGGTGAGGATTGTGTTGACTGGTGTGCCATCACATGTGGAGAAAGGACAAGTCTGTTGGAGGTCCTTCTCGTAAGGACACAGATCTGTTCACAAGACTATAACCCTGTGACTTAATCACCTCCCCAAAGCCCTGCCTCCTCACTTGTGCTTTTTTTTCTTTTTTTTCAGAATTGGGGATTGAACTCAGGCCCTCAGGCTTGCCAGGCAAGCACTTATTCTACTAAGCTATCTCTCCAGCCCCTCACTTGCACTTTGAGGTTAGGATTCAATATGAATTTTGGGAAACAGCCTTTCAGACTGTGACATGTACATGATAGTGCCTATCAAGAGTGTAGGGGCAGTGGAGTCTGTAGTAGGTGGGGAGGCATACAGGAGCACTTGTGCCTGGGTGACCTCATCAGCACACAGAGGTGGTGGTCTTTTTGTCACCTTGTACAGACCAAGAGTGGATGTTTAAAAGTAGAATAGGATTGGTAGCAAGACACTTGAGTAAACATCTCTGTTTGGGTTGTGGGATGTAGCCCCAAGAGAGCTCCTGGGATGGCAGGTGCAGGTCCCACCTTTCAGCGCAGATACCTCAGCTTTGGTGGCAGCTTGGGCAAGTCAGCCCCGGCTCTCTTCAGATGATGAATGCTTGCTGTCTTAGTTACTTTTCACTCGTTGCTGGGACAAATACCCGACATTCAAAATGAAGGAAGGAAAGGTTTATTTAGCTCACAGCTCGTGGAAGTTTCAGTCCATATTCGGCTGGCCCAAGGCTGAGTAGAGCAGGGCGGAGAGCATCCAGTCCATGGTGGCGGAACAGCAGCGAAATGGCGGCAGAGGGAGCCAACCAACACGGCAGCAGAGCAGCAGCAACAGCTAGAGCTCCAGTCTGTCTCTCTGTCTCTCTTTATATTACGTTCAGGCTCTCCGCCTTAGCCCCCGCCTTAGGCTACACCCATAATCCCAGAAATACTTTGACCCATAATCCCATCAGTACTAAAACCCATAATCCCAGGGATCATGGATCAAGTCTCAAACTCTAGAAGCCCCCACCCAATGACTACATGAGGCTTTGGGGGGACAACTAGACGTAAACCATAACACTTGCTAAGGTGCATTCTCTCTGAGAAAGCATGGTGGTACCATCTGCAGCCCACCAGAGTAATAAATCCATTATCAGACTGTGGGTCAGCTTTTTGGATGAGAATCTTTAGTTAGAATGCTGTTCTAACTCGGGTTGTCTGTAACGTTTCGGTTTTTAAAAACAAGCTGAGGGGAAGAGAACCTTGTGGTTGTCATGGCAGTGTGTGGACAGGCCTGGTATGCTGGGTCCCTGTTCTGCTATGTACCCTGCTCTTCACCAGCATAACGCTGATTCCTGGAGACAGTGCCATTGGTGTGCATCAGTGCAGGTGACCACGTCCTGGCCAAGGAGATAGAGGGCCTGTGGCTCATGGCCTGTGGGTGCTGTGGACCATTCTGTTTTTTCTCCCAAGAGACCTTGTCCCAGCTCATGGGGAGTGGGAGCTGCAGGAGAGCTGCTGACTCACTGTCTCCCTCCCACCCTGGTGCCTCTGTGTTCCTCCCCCCTCCCCCGCCTTCCTCCTCCTCCCAGAGTCACAGCTGCAGGGGTGGCCACTGGGCATGAGTCTGTCTCTCTCTCTCCCCCTCCCTCCTTGCTTCCTTGCCTCTCTCTCTCTCTCTCTCTCTCTCTCAACCAAGACCCACCTTGACAAGACACTTTATTTTTACATACTGTTGGCTGGAAATAAGCAACTTTATTTAAAGAGAATGTGGATTCAGAGTGCTAAAAAAAGCACCAGCAACTTGCTAGGGCTGTTTTAGGAGTGATTCTCCTGCCTAGTTTGGAAGGAGCTGTAGGGCCCATGTAAGGGGAGCCAAGGATGCAGTGGAAAGAGAGGGCAGGTGGGATTTATGTGATCAGAGCTCCTGCCAGGGCACAGAGCCTTGGGAACGGTGTGTGGCATCAGGTCGGTCTTGTGGACACTGCATGGTCTGGGCAGAGTGCTTAGTCCTGCACAGCCCTGCGGCATGGCGAGCAACATGGACTGTGCTAAGCTGCAGCCCAAAGCCCCTTGTCCAGGAACTTACTCCTGTCTTAAAAGAGCTGTCTTAGTTCCACATTTGAGGAGTTCTTGCATCAATTCCCTGATCTCTGTACAGGGATAGGGCCATGCTGGTCTTTAGTTGGTGTGTGTGGGGGATATTTATGCTTTCATAACTCTTAATTCTTCCCACCTGGCGACAGGGGCAGGCTGTTAGAGTAAGGGCCTCCCACCTCATGCTCTCACAGGTGACAGCCTGCTGCCCTGTTCTCCTGGAGACATTTGCTGCATGTTCAGGTATTCTTGCCACATCAGTCATTGAGCTTAATGGTGCTGTTGTGTGGGTGAGTCCCATGACACCTGGTGGTTGGGTGTGTCTTCCACCTGCATGCCACCCTTCACAGCTGGCTTCAGGATATTCCAGTGTTCATGCTGTCCTTTGGGAGGCACTGCAAGCATCACCGTCTCCTATCAACACTTTTAAAACAAAATTACTTTCTTCTTTGTTGTTAAAATGTGTGCACGTAATGAATTTGGCTATATCCATAGGTACAAAGGAGAGGGTCAGATTTCTTGTTACCCTGCTGCCAGAAGGAACTGCAGAGATTTAGCCCACTCCTTCAAGAGGCCTGTTCATATGTACGGAACAGCTCTGACATATATACAAGTTGTATACCCTATATTTAAGTTTTACGGAATGTCGAAAGCTTTCTCTACACCTCTATAGTCTTTGAAAATACTTTTATCAATTGCATACTGGTGTTCTTCCCTTTACTGTTGTCACCCCACCTTGCTTTCTCATGTCATCAAGGTATGTGTCTTTAGTGGCTCTTGGTCCCCATATGTTATCTCCATGCTTCACAGTGACAATGTTGTGGACAGTTTCTTGTTGGCATCCATTCTGATGGGCTAGTGACTGGTCCTGCCAATGTCCACTACTGAATTTTGAATCTCACCTCTGACTGGAGCTTAATTTCCTGAGCCACTGGATCTGACTGTGCTGCCACAACAAAGTACTACAGAATGGTGGCTTG
Source organism: Myocastor coypus (assembly GCA_004027025.1). NCBI lineage: Eukaryota > Metazoa > Chordata > Mammalia > Rodentia > Myocastoridae > Myocastor > Myocastor coypus. The sequence goes on along the minus strand of PVJA010003907.1, from coordinate 60,649 downwards.
AACCAGAGTTGCCGATTGTGCCACTGTTCTGAAGTGAGTATCTGAGATCAGGCAGCTCTCCCACCTTCTGAAAGCTCAGGGAAGGGTGCTTTTTGCCTCTTCTAGTTTTGGTTAGCCAGCAGTCCTTGGTGTCCCTTGGCTGACAGCCATAGACAGCCATACCATACCATACCACTCAAGTCCCAGCCTTGGTTTTGTTTTGTTTTGTTTTGTTTTCTTTTCTTTTCTCTTCTCTTCTTTTCTTTTCTTTTCTTTTCTTGTATTTTAGGGAAGGGCCTACATGGTGTTCAGGCTCTCACTACTAGATGGGACTCAGTTATCTGCCTGTTTACAGCCTCCCAAGTGCTGGGATTACAGGCATGCACTACCATGCCCAGCCCTAAGACCTTATTTTTAAGTAAGATCACATACAGTTAAGACACCAATGGCCCAAGAGTTAAGATGCCAACATATTTGGAAGAATTCAATTCAGCCTTTAACAGTCACCAGTTACCTAGTCCGGAGAGCTTGGACTATGCTGGGGGCCTAGCCAGTTATAGTAGATACATACATTCTTTTTGTCTCTGAACTTTCCCACCCTTGCACAGAGATAGACAGATGAAGCTTTGTGCTCTTGCAAGTGAGTGAAGTGTACTTTTTCAGGGCTCCCTCCCAGCCTGGACCTGTCTCCTGGTCTCTGCACAGGCTGGAGAAAATGACTGGATGGAGCCCATTACAGAATGTTCCATGTTTGTGGTTACCTTCTCCATGATGAGGCTTTTATCTGTGATTTTGATTTAGGTCCTCAGCTCATTCAGCAGCTTTGAGTCTAAACTCACTTTCAAGAAACATTTATGGCTGGGCGTGGTGGCACATGCCTAGAATCCCAGCACTTGGGAGGCTGAGGCGGGAGGATCAGTGTGAGATTGAGACCAACCTGGGCTACAAAGTGAGCTCAAGGCTAGCCTGAACTGCATAGCGAGACCCTGTCTCAAAAAGACAAAAGAAAAAAGAAAAAGCATTTATGTGGTTAAGTTTTATGCTAACTATTATAAGTTCTTTTCAGCACCATTACCTTTCTGTGTGTACTTTATCTGTGATGGACATATCCAGTAGGATTAGGCTGTCCAGGCTCTTGGGCCTTTTCTCTCATTGAAGATATCATTTATGTTTTACTAAAGATACTATGTGATTCTAGTGCAGACTCTTTGGCTTTGAATTACTTTCTTGGAGAAAGCAGAAACTCAGCATTAGATTAGCACTGAAGTTAAGCAGCTGCAGGGTGAAGTTTGTTTGTTTATTTGTTTTCTTTTTAAATAAAGGTTGCTCAGTACTTGAAAGCCTAAGGAGGATTTTTTTTTTCTTTTTCCAAGACTAAGGATTGAACTCAGGCCCCTGCACTTGCCAGGCAAGTGCTTATTCTACTGAGCTATCTCCCCAGCCCCTAAGGAGGATAATTGCAAGTTGAAGGCCAGCCTGGGCTAGAAAGTGAGTTCAAGGCCAGTCTGAAATACAGTGAGACCCTGTCTCAAAACAACAACAAAAGGTTGGCCCTGCTACACAGTTTACAGGAAACTGAATGTCTGTGAGCCTAGGGCTTTATTAGCTTGGGCATCTGGCTAAATCATAGGTCTAGAGCTGAGCACTGTGACACAAGGCAGAACTAGGCTGGTCTTTGTTTTTTGCTTTGGATTTTTTGAGACAGGATCATGCTCTGTGATTCAGGCTGGCCTTAAACTCATCATGTAGCCTGTGATGGCCTCAAACTCATGAATCCTGCCTCTGCCTCCAGAGTGCTGGCTTATGGATGTGTGCCATCATACCACGCTTTTCGTAAACTGGAGAGTTCTGGAACATGAATTTTCTTTTTTGTCTTTTTGAAACAAAGTCTTGTTGTGTAGTCCAGGCTGGTCTTGAGCTCACTTTGTAGCCCAGGCTGGTCTCAAATTTGCAACAATGCTCCTGCCTCAGCCTCCTGAGTGCTGGGATTGCAGGCATGTGCTATCGTGCCCAGCCTTGGGTTTTCTCTCCATAGCGTTTTTCTTTTCCTGAGATGTCTTGGAGACCATGAGGGAGGCTCAGAAAGCAAGTCGTACCAGGTGAGGGGTCTTGTAGGTGTGCAAGCAGGTGATCTGAAATTGCAGCTTGAGTTGCTTACTCCTTAGGATGTAGGGCTCTGGGCATGTGCTGGACTGTGATGGGTCCTCTGCCTGCATCTGCGTGACTCTTACTTTCCTGTTGTTTCTCAGGGCTCAGGAGCAATTCCAGAGAAATCCTGACAGTTACAACGGTGCTGTCCGTGAGAACTACACCTGGTCACAGGACTATACCGACCTGGAGGTCAGGGTGCCGGTGCCCAAGCATGTGGTGAAAGGAAAGCAGGTAAAAGCCCTAACCACGGTGGAGGTAACAGTGGAGTTTCACTCAAGTCAGCCTACACTGTCTCAGGAACCAGTGTTACTGGGGGTGGTTTGGGGTTGACTTAGGATGTAAGGCTTGGTCCTGCTCCTGCCTCAGTTGGGGTCACTTGCACACCCCCTTCCACCAGATGTGTGTGTGTGTGAGCTTCTTTTGGTGAGCCTGTAGGCATTTCATGAGCCCCATGAGAGAGGCCCGCATATTTGGTGTTCTTGTCTCCCACTAAACAAAGTCATGGATGGTCTCAGGGCCCTGGTGTAGGTGGCCAGCTTCTTGGTTTTCAGGGGAAAATTTTAACACTGCCTTGATGGAGTTCACATTTTCCTAAAGATGGAATCTGGAGCCTCTCAGCAGAAGCTGGATTAGCGAGGCCTTCACATGGCTGCTGTCGTTTGAGTTTCTTGGTGTTGTCAGCCAGGACCTAGTAAACTCAAGTTATTCAGGGTGGCAGGCCAGTGGCACCTCCCTGTGTATAGCAAACTGTCATGGAGATAAAGACTCTGTGACCCCCTGGAGGTGGGAGAGGAGGGTGCAGGTACTGCAGACACCGTGGGCCCTGAGCCACCCGCTAGCATCCCTGTGTGTTCCTGCACTCTCTGTCCCCTCTTTCCTGCGGGATTCACATAGGTGATGTGTGCTGAATACACAGTTCTGTTTTAGAGCCCCTGTTCTGCCATTGGCTCTGGGTCCTTCAGGAGGGTTCTTTCCCTGTCACAGCCTGGTGACGCTCAGTTCTCTTCTTCACGGGGTTTATGGAAGGCTCGGCCTGCCTCCTTAACACTGTTTTCTTCGGTTATGATGACATGGCCTTGCTACTTTCTCTTCAGCGAGGAGTACCCAGGGGCCCTGGCTTAAAGCAGATCAGGTCATGTGTGTGACTCCCTACAATGCTGCCCAACCCTGAGGCCCGAGGAGAAACCCAAGGCTACAGGACCAAGGACTGTTCCAGTCTGTGCCCTGTGACTCTTCCATGAGGCAGGAGCTGTCTTCTGATTCTTGTGTAGCAGCTACAATGAATAGGTTCACTCTTGAGGAGGAGAGCTGTTTCCTCAGGTGGCCTTGGTAGCTATGGTGTTGTTGGCAGTTGTCATGAATAGGTAGTCTTTACCAGAGCCTGCAGTCTGCAAAATAATGTTGTTATTTCATAGATGAGGAATGGATGCTCCAAGAAGGTGTTACAGTATCCAGGATCTGCCCCTCCTGTTGGCCGGAACAAGGTGCTGGATGCATATCTGAGGGAACAGGGGCTAGTGTGTGGTGGTCTCAGGTGTGCCTCTGAGCTTACGCTTGTCTTCTCAGAACCACCCTTAAGACCACTGTGTGCATTTCAGACACGAGGTACCCAGACCCCACATGATGACAGTTGGACAGTAGCTGGGGTCTGCTCTGGGCTGGGCCTGGTAGGTGCTCAGACCAGGCTGGCTGTGATGTGCTCTCGGCCCTCCTTGCCTGCGTGTGGCATCTGGGTGGAGACTAGCAGGTGGTCAGGGTTGTATAGTCCACCTCTGCCCAGGGGACAGAGGCAGGACATGCTCATGGGCTGGTAGTGGAGTAAAGATGGGACCTTCATTCAGATCACAGCCATTGATCAGTGAGTTGGGAGTGGCCTGACTTTGGCCGGAAGCAGCCATTTGCAGCATTCTTCCCTCTACTCACCGTTACAGTATATCTCTTTCTAGCTCCCTGTAACTCCTGTAAGCAGGGTTCAAGGTACTTCTGGAATCCGAGTCAGGCTAAAGTGTGGGGAAGGCTGTGCAGAGTCCGAGCTTCCAAAGGCTGCTCCTTGTCTGTCGGGCAGATCAGGAACAGTCACTGGCTGCCCCTTTTGAGTTGTTTACCCAACTCTTGGGATGTTAGTGGGCCAGTTGTTCATTTCCTTGTCATTTCTGGTATAATTGCCAATCTGTTATGAATTCTGAAAAGTGTTGATTACTATGCTCACTTGGTCAAAAAAATTAGTTTCCTGGACCCTTATCTGACTTCTGACATGCTCAAAAGCGTGGCTGGGGCTTTCTCTTAAAGGGCTTATTGTAAGCCTAGCCTAAAACTAGTTATTTTCTGTGTATCTGACCCTGCAGGCCCCCGGGTGGCTAACCACCTCTGCCAGTCTTTCCACAGTCAACAAGACAGCTGCTTGGACTAGTGTTGGGTCTCAGATGTGTTGCTCATTAACTGGAGGTAGAACTATAGCTCTCCTTTCTGTGGGCAGCAGGTTGAGTGAAGCTCTGCCCTGTGGATCTTACAAGGGTCCTGTTACAAGATCAACTTCACACCTATCACATGTCTCTGTTATAACTCTGGGACAAGGTGGTCCTGCCTTCACCAAGTGCAACCCTAAGTCTGACTCACTTTGCAGTGAGTATTTTCTGAGCACATGGCCCATGTGGTGGTCACCAAGTCAGACCAGGCTGCTGGTTCATAATCTACAAGTGGTCATCAAAATATATGGTGAATTTTAAAATTTTAAACATTTATCACAGTAAAAGATGTATTGTCATTAGTCCCCCTCAGAAAACTTGCTCACTTCAAGCACTTTTTCATCATTTTTCCAATTTCTGAAGCAGTTCTGGAATCCTCTTTCCGGAGTATCTCTACAAGGTCAGATGAGAATAAGGTGACTAGACAGGCTCCTAAAGCCATTATACTGTGTCCTCATCACCTTACTCACTGAGTCTGGCACAGTCTGGCTTTGGGCTCATCTTCAGAGTGACCACGAAAGGTAAATGTTTTGAATAGATTCAGAACATCCAGGCAGCTACAATAGCATAACTAAAGCGGACTCCAGAGCTGCTTCAGAAAGGCAAGAAAGGTGGGTAAGTGTGTTCAAACCTAGGGAGAATAGATCCAAAGACATTAATAACAATGTATCTTTTACTGTAATAAATTTTAAAAATTTAAACATTCACCGTATTTTTAGAGCATGCCTTGTATGTCCTTTAATTACACATGCAAAAGAGTTGACAGATAATGAACTAGTTGATGGCACGTAGGGGTATGTTATGGTTTGTGTCTAGTTGTCCCTCCAAAGCCTCATGTAGTCATGGGGCACCTTCTGGGGTTTGTGATGGATGATTGTGGGTGTGGATGCTGTACTTGCCCTGGAGCAGGTAACTGCATTACATTGTAAGGAGAGGAGAGAGGCTAGCTAGCTGCCTGAGCTGCTGCCACTCCCTTTGCTTTCTGCTCTTTGCCACCACCACCACCAAGAAAGATTGTTCTCTACCATGTGCTGCTCTGCCTCAGAGCCAGCTGAGAGTGGACTGAAACCTCCAGTAACTGAGCTAAATAATTTTAACCTTTCCTTCCCTCATTTTGAGTGTCGGGGATTTATCCTAGCAACAAGAGAAGAGTAACTGAGACAGGGCAGTAGTGAACATAACATAGTTGATGTGTGTTTGGTCTGAGGAGGTGCCCATGTCAAGTGACCCTCTCCTGTCCTCTGGCCCACAGCAGGACTTGCACAATTGAAGCTAGCAGTCAGCACGTTCAGGTTGCAGGCAACCGGAATGGGGCCAGGAGCCAGCATCCTTTGTACCCTGAGAAGGCTGAGAGCATTTCGCTGTGACGCCACAGCACCAGGGACTTCCTGTGGCCATTGCTGGCTTCTGTAGCCTGGGCATCATTGTAGCACTCACTGATACTATGTACCCTGGTGACCTGCTTGTGAGCACCTCATCTCCTCTCTGGTGGGGAGTTCTCTTTTCCTTTCAGTAGCATTTTTCCCTTCACATCAGTCTTATAACATCATAAACTTCCTTTAGAAAAGTTTCTGTCTCTCATTTAGTGATCTCAGCATTTTAGTCACACCTTTAATTCAAACTTTGGAGCAAGTTTGCTCTGTGTCTCTTGGGTCCCACCGCTCCAAGGCGTTTCTTCAGAGTTGCTCCTTTTTCTGGACTGGCTCCTTTCCCACTGTTCCCAAGTGTACCTGTCACGGCTGCCTGTCAGCTGTGTTTATTTTAGGTTTTTGTCTCTAGCACCTATCCGATATAATCACGATAGTGATAGATAGCCATGACTGACTGGTGCTCATCACTGGAGTTGGTCCTAGCCTGGTGGATGCTAGAGTGTCACCACAGATTGTCCTCTGCCCTCCAGCTGTGGCTGAATGCTATGGGGTCCACGTCAGAAGCTGGCCTTTCCTGAGAATCTCACCAGTCCCTTTTCTGTTGGTGGGGGTATGCGTTGGTGGGGACACAAGGGCATGTGTGTGTGTGCATTGTGCTTTACCATATTTCACATGCAGCATTTGAAAGAATCACTTCACTGGTGAGTCTAAGGAAGAGCCAGTGCGAAGTTTTTAATCTCCTGCCTCAGATCATGGTTCTGTCTTTTCTTAGCCCGCTCAGCTGTTGAGGAAAAGCAGCTTGCCGCCCTTCTTTTCCTCACCGTGCCCTTGGAGGAGGACAGGAATGCTGAGTTCATGCATTTGTTGTCTGTGTGATTGTTCATCTCAGATATTAGTTTAGATGTTTTTGAAAATTAAGCTGCCAGGATTTGTGTTAAATTTCTCATTTGCAGCAGAGAAGACATCTCCTGGGGAGAAGGCAAGGAGTGGAGACCAGAACCCAGGCTCCCAGTGTTGACTTCTTTTCAGTGAAACATGCTGTGGTGGTATTCTGATTGTTGCTGAATGACAGTGAATTGCTTGTTCTGGCATCTTCCCTCATCTCTCTAAGGTGGTGGGTGCCCATGCTCTGCTGTGTGTGCCTGTGCCAGCTCTGGCCTCACCCTAGAACCTCTGAAGAGTACTGTGGCCCCAGGTGGGGCTTGCATGGCTCTTAACCTAGCTCTGGGCTTAGACTTGGGTGACACTCGCCTCTAAACTCGACGCAGGTGCTGGGGTTAGTGCTGAAAGCTCCATGACATACGGTGTTCCCTTCTTAGAATGCACGTGGAAGAAATGTGGGAAGACGTTATTACAGGAAACTTCCATAGCAGAAAAGACTAACGGGCTGCGTTTGTCCGCTGGGCTTTGACTCATTTAATTTTTGAGCATATAACACTGTATGTGCACAAATATAAACATGACTGGTGAAAGTGGGGCTTGGCTTACTCTGTGTCTCTTCTACCCCACACTGACTGAAATCATGCCATGGTTGGTTTGAGGGATACTTTAACAAATACTTTTGAGGCCTAATCAAGCATGAATACATGTTTCCCTGTTCCCACTGTTAGCACAGATAGTGTCCCTGGTGACCCTGCCCATTGTCTGCCTGGTTCCACCAGGGGGGCTCTAGTTGTGTCTCTACCTCTGGCTACCTAGCTGTGTCTGCTTGGTGGACCTCACTGCCCCAGTCACCTCACAGGTGACTACCCATCACATCTCAGGCTTCCCTGTGCTGTGCTTTTGGCTCCTTCGAGCAACAAATTGATAATGAAACCAGCCTCATTAGTGCTCATCTAGTTGGGTCCACTGTTTTATCCTTACGAACAGTAAAGCAGTGAAAGTGCTCATTGCATTTTTTTGCATATATGCTTGTTTGTTTGTTTAGCAGAACTGGGGATCAAACTCAGGACCTTGCACTTGCCAGGCAGGCACTTATGCCCCTGAGCTATATCCCCAGCCCTCAGTGCATATTTATATGAAGAAGCTCCATGAAACACAATTCTGAGAGGGAAAGATATTTTTCTAGGTGTTAATGAAATGCCTTTCATAGAGGTTTTATTAACTTGCATCCCCATCAACAGTATATGAGTCTTGGGGCTGGTGAGATAGCTCTGCAGCATAGGTGCCTGCCTGGCAAGTGCAAGGTCATGAGTTCAGTCCCCAGTCCTGCGGAAACAAAAACAAAAACAGAAACAAAAACAACAACAACAAAAAAAAAACGGTATATGAGTCTTTGCTTTTTTAGATTTACTGACAATATTGTGTTACCAAATGTCTGGGTTTGTAAGTTGGATATGTAAAATACAGTACCTTCATGTAGAATGAATTGATATTTCTCTTACAGGTGAATATCTTCCTAGGTATGGCTTTGTTTTGAGCTGGTTATACTTCTTATTTGTTTTTTGTAAAGTTCTTGCTCTTTTTCTGGGAACTGTGTGTTGATTAGAGAGGTGGTCTATATACTAGTCCTTTATTCTTGGGCATAAATGTTGAGGATACCCGCCCACACCACAGGAATGCCTGAAATAGTCAATAGCCCCCAACTCTATATGTGAAAATTTTTTTCGTATACATTCCTTCCTTTAATAAAGTTTAATTTACTAATCAAGCACATTAAGAGATTAATAACAATAACAATAAAATGGCACAATGTCAGTAATATACTACAATGAAAGCTATGTGAATGTGGTCTTTCTCCTAAAATCTGGCTGCTGCACTATCCTCATGTCCATCTCCTCATGATGCTGTGGGATCAGACTTGCCTGCTTTGGGTGATCCTGGGTCATTGGGCCACAACCAGGTCACTGGTTGGGCATCTTCTATAATTGAACTTTTTTTGCTGAAACCTTTTGGAAGATTGTTGTAACTGGAAGTCTCCCCACCCCCAAAGTGGAATCCTTTGGGTGATTTTAATAAGCTATGTTGTATCCGAGGATCTTACTCCATGATTTTGTCTTTCAATGCCTGTCCAGTTTGTGATAGCTCTTTCATCTTCCTCTGTAAATGACTCCACACGTTCTTTTAAGTTCCTCACTTCTCTGTTAACGTTTTTCTGTGGCCTTTAGTATATTCTTCTGCTGTCTTCATTGAATGTGCCAGCATATCCTTCTCCACAAGTTTTTTTTTTTGTTTGTTTGTTTTCTGCATGAATGATTTTCTTACCTTCTCCCTTGGACTCTGGGGAACCTTTAAAATCATTTATAGCTCCATTCCATCTAACAGGCAGTTTCTAGTTTTAACTCATCCATTGTAGCCATTGATTAATGCAGTTATTTTTTTTGTTGTTGTTGTTGTGGGACCAGGGTTCGAACTCACGACTTTGCACTTGCCCAGCAGGCACTTGTGCCTCGGAGCTATCTCCCCAGCCCCAATGCAGTTATTTTAAAAATTACTTGTTTATTTTGTACAGGGTCTTGCTATGCAGCTTGGACTCATGATCCTCCTGTCTTAGCCTTCCCAGCTGTGATTATAGTCATGTGCCACCATGCCCAGTTTTGGTGGCTGGCACAGAGTGCTTGGAATTCTAGGGCTGGCACAGCATGTGGTGCTGGGGATTCAACCTGGGCTTTTGTGCTTGCCAGGCAGGTACTTAGAGCACCAAGCTATCTCCCCAGCCCCATGATGGATGCTACTGTGGTAGTAACAACATTGAATGACTTTCACACTGCATTACATCCAGGTTAGGGTCTACATCAACAGCCGATCAAATGTGACACTTACCAGGAACATTTGTGGCCTTGACAAACCAAATAGTGACCTACTCAAGAGGCTGAGGCAATTTGGAAGTAAAAATACAACCTTCACACTTATTTTAATAGCAAACAAATTGAGGATGGTTGTGCATTGGTATTAATAGAACATTAAATCTAACACTTCCTCTTCCAAGTATTTCTTCACTTCTGGGATGGAGCATTGGTGGAACCGTTCCATAATCAAGATGGCTGTTGCCCACGCTTTCTGATTATGTGGCCAGAACATGGCAGATAATTTTTGTTTTTGTTTCAAGTGTGCGTGGGTTCTTTGCTCTGTACACTGTGCCTGGCTTTATCATTTGCCTGGCAGCATTGCCACATAGTATCAGAGTTAATCTTTTTTCTTGTGTTTTAGCTCCTGCTGTTTCCTTTACACTTTTATGAATGTGGGCTCCATTGGGCATCTTCTTCGAAATTAAGGACTTGCTTTCTCTGTAACCGCTCTGTTGGGAATATGGCAGCAGTGCTGTCATCAGCAGAAGCAGCCTCTTCAGTAGTTCTTACAGTTTTCAATCTAAGCCTTTTTGTGACTCTGTGTAACCAGCCCAGACTTGAGTAAGTGGCTTGGTGTTGCTTGTTTCAGGGGAGCCTCCGTGGAAGTTATTGTGTGATTTCCATCCTTGTGCACCGTGGTGCTGCCAGCCTTGGATTTCTTTGCCCCCCGCCCCCCCAACCTTCACATAGCACTTACTGTGCACCATAGCCATAACTTCCATAGTTTGAGGTGTGATAGCAAAAGGAGCACACATGTCTTTTTCCTTCAAAATTTTGTGGATGGAAGATTCATTCTTATTATAGATCTTAGCAATCACACTTTTTAAATTAAGTCAAGAGCTTGCACATTTTCATTAAAAAGAAGCACTTTATGGCTTCCCTTTGGCATATCTGAGTTGGCAACATCTCTGCTCTTATGCTTTGGGACCAGTATTAAAGAAAATACGGGTTCCTATGTGCAAGCACTATGATGGTCGATCTGACAGGATGGCTACCAAGTCCTGGTCTGCGGTTAACATATAGAGTGTAGTTGTATGGAACAGAAAAGATGGCATGGAGGGGGCAGTACAAGATCTCATCACATTACTCAAAAGGCCTTATGATTTAGAAGTTACAGATAGTTACTTTCTGGAATTTTTCTTCTACTGGTTCTTGATTACAGTGGACTGTTGGCAACTGAAGTCACAGAAACAAACTGTAGGTGAGAAGTATTACTGTGTTACAGACCTCTGGGTTCATGTTGTCACTAAGTTTCTGAGTCAGTTTTCCCTGCAGAACTTTGTAATTTTTATGTAGTTAAATTAATACTTTTTAAAAATATCTTGAACTTAAATCAGGATAAAAAAGGAGCAGGTTGCTTTTTTTTTTTTTTAGTTTCTGTTTTGGGCAGTTATTTGAACTTTGGCTACTTTATCTTCTCCTCCCACCAGAACGGTTTTGTCTAAAGCCAACTAATGGTTTCAGGTTTAATTGTTATGGAAGAGAAATGATTTGTCTTCCTCGTAGAAGGACCTTGTAACATTTGAAGTTAATTGTCAACTTGATTGGCTTGGGAGCTACCTAGGAGATTAGTGAAGTAGACTTCTTTTACTGTGTCTGGGTGGGTCCCATAGGGTTAACCTTGGATACTATGTCTGTTCCCTGCCCCCTTTTCTCTGTCCTTGTCCCTTGCTCCATTTCCTAACTGCTGCTATGCGCTAAGCAGTTTTGGTCCACCATGACCTTCCGCCATGATGTTTCCTTTGTAACTAGCTGTCATCCATTGAAGCCCTTGGAATCATGATGAGTCTGAAACGCTGTTTTCCTTCTCAGGTTGTGGGTATTGGGTGTTTGTTCCCAGCAGCCAGGATGCTTTCCCTGTGGCAGTTTGAAATCCACCTTATTTGTGAATGACCAACACTTATAGTTGGTTTCCAGGATATATATATATATATTTTTTTTTTGAATTTATTTATTTATTTATTTATTTATTTATTTATTTATTTATTTCTTGTTTCAGAACCTTTGTTTGTTTATTCACTCATTTTTATGGCCGGCTCAGCCCACCTTGAGGGCAGGGCTGGTGCAGCATGTGGTGCCGGGGATCGAACTGCGGTCGCTGAAGCCGCCCAAGCTTTCCCAAGCTGGCGCTTTAGACCACTGAGCCATCCCGCTGGGCCCTTTTTTATTTTTATTTTTTATTTTTATTTCTTTGAATTTTTATTTAAGGATATATTTGTTAAATAAAAGTAATATTATTTTATGCAGCTGATAAAGTAATGCAGCTAAGGGCCTGGGTTGCTGCTCAGTTGTAGAGCACTTGCTCAGCTTCCACAGGGGCCTAGGTTTGGTCCCCAGAACTGCAGAAAACCAAGCAAACTGTGCTGAGGAGGCTGAAAAGAGGAAGATCACTAGGAATCCGATCTGTGTAGTGAGAGCCTGTAAGACCCTGTATTAAAATACATTTAAAAAAACAAAACAAGCAAACCTGAACTTGAATAGAATTAGGGAGATAGAGCCCAAGCTGAAGATGGGTGTAGTATTGCTTTCTGAAAATTGTGTTTTCTTTTAAGAACTGCTGTAGATTATACACACCATCTGGTACAAAGTATTGTGTATGGATAAGGATGGTATGAAGAGTTCTTTACATGTTTAGGATGGTATACCTTTGCATGGTGTTTTGTGGAGAGTATTTTGGGTTCTAAGTCGTTTTTTTTTTTTTTTTTTTTAATTGAATATAACATATGCTTAGCATATGTGGTGCTCTCGGGCTCTATCTGCAACATGGTGTGCTTGCATGCAGTTGTATTTATGATCCAGTAAGGATGTGTCAGGACAGTGTCCTGGGCACCACTCCCTGTCTTAGAAGGGCCCTAGCAGAATGCTGAGGGTCTGCTCCTTGTTCATGACAGGGTGTGTCCCTGCCTCCAAGTGCCACGGGATTGCTTCTGAGGTCACCTGCACCCTTATGTCTTCTTCCGGTACCTTGCTTAGCTTCTGTGATGTCTCTGAACTTGGCCTGTAGGACAAAATGAAACAACAGGTCTGTAACACAGTAATGCTTCTCATCTACAGTTTGTTTCTGTGATTTCAGTTGCCCGCAGTCAACTGTCTGGACAAGTCTGCATGCTTCCAGAACTATGTTGAATAGGAGTGGAGGCAGTGGGCATTCTTGTCTTGTTCCTGATTTTAAAGGGAAGGCCTTCAGTTTTTGCCCATTTAGTATGATGTTGGCTGTTGGTTTCTCATAGGTGGTGTCTCAGTTACTTTTTATTTGTTGCTGGGACAAAATACTCAACACCCAAAATTAAGAAAAGAAAGGTTTATTTAGCTCACAGTTTGTGGAGGTTTCATTATACTGAGCTGGAGAAGGGCCATCCAAGCACTTCTGCTTGTACCTCAGTCTCTCCTTTGCTAGCCCATGCGCCCAGGCTTTCTGTTCTTGCGCAGGTGCTGAGTCTGTGGAACTCTTTACAATTCAAACTGCCCTCCAGAACAGGTGCACTAGCTTATATTCTACATCTTGGCCAGAATTAGGTGAGGCTTTTAAGTGTCCATGTCTCCAGTGATACTTAGTATTTTGTTTTGTGGTTTTAGTTGTAACTCTTCTACTGGTGAAGTAGTATTTCATTGTCCTTTTTAAGTCTTTCGTTCATATTTTAATTCATTAAATTTCATTTTATTATTGAGTTAAAATAGTTCTTTACATCTGGGGCCTGCGGAGATCGCTCTATTGGCACAAGTGCCTGCCTAGCAAGTGCAAGGTCATGATTTGAACCCTGGTCCTGGGAAAAAATTTTTTTTCTGTACATGTTTAGGATGGTACACCTTTGTCATGATTTGAAAATACTGTATTTTCTTCTTTGTCTTCATTTTATTTTTTTACTCTATCTTTTCATTTTCTTGAGCGTTCTTCTCCCCCGACCCCTTCTTTCTCTTTAGTATTTTTTAAGGCAAGGGCCTATAGGGTGTTCTGGTTCTCGCAACTGGATTGGACTCATAGTGATCCGCCTGTTTACAGCCTCCCAAAGAGCTAGGATTACAGGTGTGCACTAGCACGCCCAGTCTCAGTCGCCATCTCAACAAGCCCCAGGGACCAGGGCCAGCATGACAGGCTCAGAGATCAAATTCCTGGCCCCTGTACCTGCTTGCAGGTGCTTTAATCTGCTAAGCTATTTGATTGGCCCTTATTGACTGATCTTGAAGCTCAAAATTTTTATTTTACCTTTTGTTATTTGTGCTTTTGTTGTTTCTAACACACCATTGCCATTACCTAATCCATTTTCATTTTCTTTTTAAAAGAGTTCAAATTAAAATTAAAACAAAAAATTGCAAGTGTCACCGAACTTCACTTAACAAAGTAATATGAATTTCATATTATTTGTTGTACTACATTGTTTTGTCTTCCAACCAGTTATTCTTATTACCAGATATATGCATGTAAAATTGGAAGAAAGAAAAAAAGAGAAATGTATAAGAAATTAAGAGGATAAAAATTACAGGCAATTGAAAAAAGGAGACAAAACAAATTGAGTATTATCTGTTGCTTTCTGCAGACCAGCAGAAATGCACAGCACAGTTATGAAACCATCCTCTGTACGTACCTAGATAAATCTCTTTCCCTCACTCCCTCTCCTGTCCTTATCCTCAGCTCAGCAGCTCTTTCCTTTTGAATAAGTTCATTCCCTTTTCCCAGTACTTATTGTTCCCTTCAGATTTCATTTTTCTCTTTCAGGTTTTCACACTAAGGAGATAATGCAATGTTTGCACATGTGGGTCTAATGTATTTCACTTAAGAGTGTTTCTTTAGTTGTATCCATTTACTGACAAAAGACTCAAATTAATCCTGTTTATAGCTCTATAATACTACATTGTGTGAAAATACCACATTTTCTTTATCCATTCTTTAGTTGATGGGCATGTGGATTATTTCCAGGATTTAGCTATGACACATAACACTGCTATAAACATGAGTGCACATATATCACTGTGGTATGAGGTTTTCAGTTCTTCTGAAAAATTATCCAGGAGGGCAATGACTGGCTTGAGTGGGTTCTCCAATCCTAGCTTTTGAAGGAACCTCCATACTGACTTCCATAGTGGTTATACCAGTCTGCACTCCCACCAACAGTGAAGAAGGGTTCCTTTTTCTCCGTAGCCCCTCCAGCATTTGTTATTGGCTGACTTCTTGATGTTAGCCATTTTTTTCTGGGGTGAGATGGAATTTCAGTGTTTTAATTTGCATTTCTTGAATAACCAATGATGGTGAACATTTTTTCATATATTTACTTGCCATTTGCATTTCTTCTTCTGAGAAGTGTATATTCATCTCAGATGCCCACTTGTGGAATGGATCTTTGAATTTGGAGGACCTAATTAAAAAAAATTTTTTTGTGTGTGTTCAAATAGAAGGCCCTGGGCTGGTGAGATGGCTCAGCGGTCTAAAGTGCCTGCCTAGGAAAGTTTAGGCAAGTGCAGGAACCGCAGCTCAATCCTGACACCACATGCTGCGCCAGCCCCACCCCCAGGACAGGCTGAACTAGCCATAACACAAATAAATAAATGAAGTTCAAATAGAAGGCCTTTATTGGAAGGACAGTCAGATATAATTTTTTCCCAGTTTGTGGGTTTTTTTTTTTTTTTTTCACTCTGTTGGAGATTTGTTTTGAAGTGCAGACACTTCAAAAAGATGAGATTCTAGTTGTTTATCCTTTGAAATATTTCCTGTGAAGCTTGGTTTTTGTTCATGAGCTCTCTACCTATGCTGTGTCTAAGATTTCTACCTACATTTTGCTCCAGAAGATTTAGTGCTTTTGTTTTAATATTTAAATATTTGATCCATTTTGGTGTAGCTTTGTGCATGGTGGTAGGTATGGGTCTAGTTTTAGCCTTTGGCATATGGAAAGCCAGTTTTCCAGCACTGTTTATTAAAGAGGCTATCTTTCTTCGAATGAACATGTTTGGCCCCTTTATCAAAGATAAGGTCTCTGAGTGTGTTTGCAGTTCTGTCTGCATCTTTTAATCTGTTCCATTGATCCTCAGGTCTATCTCTATGCCAGTACCATGCAGATTTCATCTCAGTAGCTTTATAGTATAATTATCACTGTGTAAATCTTTTATGTCCTTTGTGAGATTGATTCCTAAGTGTTTTTTTTTAGATGTTACTGTGAAAGGTGTGGTTTCCCTAATTTCTGTCTCAGGGTGTTCATTGTGTACAAAAATGCTTCTGACTTTTGGGTATTGAGTGAATCCTGCTACATTGCTGAATTTGGTGATTAAATCTATAAGACACTTGGTGGAGTTTTGGGGGTTCTCTGTGTAGAGTATCATGTCCCCTGCCAATAGTGATAATTTCTTTTCCAATCATTATTCCTTTTATTTCTCTCTTTTGTCCAATTGCACTGGCTAATGTTTCTAGAACTATGTTGAATAGGAGCGGAGGCAGTAGACATCCTTATCTTGTTCCTAATTTTAAAGTGAAGGCCTTTAGTTTTTGCTCATTTGGTATGATGGCTGCTGGTTTCTTATAGATGATGTCTCAATTACTTTTTACTTTTTGTTGGGACAAAATACCCAACACTCAAAATTAAAGAAGGATTGTTTTCAATCCTTTGACATTTAGTCTGTGAATTTTTCTTTGAATTAAATGTGTTTCTCATATGCAGCATATTGTTGGATTTTGTTTCCTAATCTGTTTTGCTAGTCTGTTTCTTTTGATTGGTGAATTGAGGCCATTTACATTGGTAGTTATAACTGATATGTACTGGTTTATCTTTGTCATGTTATTTTTTGCCATAGTTTCCATACTTTTTCAAAACCTTTTTAATTACTTGCTCTGTTTGGTGGTTGTTTTCTGTTATTCTTGAAGCTGTGATCACTTCTGTCTCTTTCTAGAATATCAGTAAGTACTTTTTGTAGGGTTGATTTGGTGGTCAGGAATTTTTTCAATTGTTCTTTGTCGTGGTGGGATCTTATTTCGCCATTGAGTTTGATAGTTTTGCAGGGTACATCTATCTGGGTTGGATGTTATTTTCTTTTAGTACCTGAAATGCTTCACTCCAAGTTCTTCTTGATTTGATGGTTTGTGTTGAGAAATCTGCCATGATTCTAATTGGCTTTCCATTGTAAGTGATCTGTTTCTTTTCTCTAGCAGCTTTTAATATTCTGTTCTTTTGCTGAATTTCTGAGATCTTGATTTATTGTGTGTCTAGGTGTAGATTTACTGAGATTATGACTATGTGGTATTCTATATGCTTTACTTTTCTGTATGTAAGGTTCTTAAGTTTGGAAAATTTTCTGCTAGTACTTCTGCAAATAGTCTTTTAATGTCATTTGTGCAGCTTCATTGATACCTATTATTCTTTTTTTTTTTTTTTTTCTTGTTTCAGAACTTTTGTTTATTTATTTTTATGGCCGGCTCAGCCTGCCCTGAGGGCAGGGCTGGTGCAGCATGTGGTGCTGGGGATGGAACTGCGGTCCCTGCAGCCGCCTAAGCTTTCCTAAGCAGGCGCTTTAGACCACTGAGCCATCCTGCCAGGCCCGATACCTATTATTCTTATATTGCTTTTCTTTGCATTGTTTTGTAGCTGCTGAATTGTTATTTCTTGGTTCCTTTTTAGTTTTAAGAGATCTTTCCTTGCTGGGTGTGTTGGCTCACACCTGTAATCCCAGCACTTGGGAGGCTGAGGCAGGAGGATCAGTGCAGAGTTCAAGACCAACCTGGACTACAACAGTGAACTCAAGGCCAGCTTCAACTGCATAGCCAGACCCTGTCTCAAAAAACACCAAGAGAGAGAGAGAGAGAGAGAGAGAGAGAGAGAGAGAGAGAGAGGAGAAGAGATCTTTCCTTTCACATTCATTAACTGCGCCACTGTCTTTGAGGTCTGAAAGTCTATCTTCAGTTTCATTAAGTGAGCACTCAATGGAGTCTTAAGTTTCCAGATATATGCTTGAATCTGTTTCATGTATTCTGATTCTTTTCTGTATTGTTCATTCAGTGTTTCTGTTATTTTTCTGGTCTCCTTGATTTTTTTTTTTTTTTTTTTTTTTTTTTTTTTTTTTTTTTTTTTTTTTTTTTTTTTTTTTTTTTTTTTTTTTTTTTTTTTTTTTTTTTTTTTTTTTTTTGGTCTGTGTCTTTAATGGTGCTGAGTAATTCTTTCACAATTGTTGTCATTTGTTTTTGGACCTGAGAGATTATTTCTGATCTTATCTTTTTCTATACCTTGATGTTCTTGTTTCTTTACTTCAGTTAATATCATTTCAGAGATTTCAGATAGGTGATTTGCAAGTTCTTTATGTCTTTGTCTCCTGGATTTGTTCTGGGTGTGCTAGAGGATGGCAGTTGTCTTTTGCTCCCCTGTTTTGGTATTTTTGAAACTCCCAGTAATGACCCAGAGTCCCACAGGGTACCAAGAGTCCAACAGAGTTCTTAAATAGTTGCTGGAAAGCTCTATGCCTGCTTGCGCTCAGCCCACAGATTGTAGCTCTCCTCCATTGTGTGGCATGAGGGCCAACTTCATTTTGAAGTAGGCCAGTTACATTGTTTTGCATGTGGATATCCAGTTATCATGGTATAACAGAATGAAAAAAAATACTGTGCCTCCACTGAGTTATCATAACGCTTTTGTCTTACATTAACTGGCAAGCCCATCTTTTCAGGGATCATTTCTGTAGTATGTCACATCAAATGGCTACAAACGTGTGAGTCTGTTACTGGGCTGCTGATGCTATCCCAGGGAACTCTGTCTTTCAGTACCATTCTGATTCGATCAATGTGAAAAACATTTTTTTTTCTTCTGTTATGGTTTTTTTTTTTTTTTTTTTTTCAGAACTGGGGTGCAAACTCACAACCTTGCACTTGCCAGGCAAGCACTTGTGCCATGGAGCTATCTCCTGGCACCCTATTACTGCTTTCTAGTTTAGCATTTTAATGTACTTTAAAAAACAAACAAAACTATGTTCTTAGTGTTTGCCCTGGGGATTATAAATGCCATTTTAATAGTTCACAGAAGCTTATACCTAGATTGCTCCTATCCCATTCACTTTTGAGCTATTACTTGTATATTATGCAGGTTTTTTTGTTTTTCCTGTGCCAGTGCCATGAACATAGCATTCCACTGGTTGTAGCTTCTGTGATTTCTCACGAGAAGCCAGCTGCTGTTATGGGTAATGAGTTGCTGTTCCCTGCTTTGTCCTCTCCCAGGCCCCTATTGAGGACTGAACCAGAGCCTTGCATGTAAATATGCAAGAGCTCTACCACTGAGCTATAGCAGCAGCCCTTTTTTGATTTTTTTTTTTTTTTTTTTTTTTTTTTTTTTTTTTTGGTACTGGGGATTGAACTCAGAACCTTGCACTTGCCGGTCAAGTTTTTATTCTACTGAGCTATCTCCCCAGCTCAGCAGCCCTTTTTTATTTTTTAAATTGTGCTGAGGTACCCAGGATATCCTCTAACTTGTGGTCCTCCTGCCTCAGCTTCTGGAGTAGCTGGGTGTGCTCCACCACAACCAGCTTGACTTTAAAAAAAAAAAAAAAAAAAAAAAAAAAAAAGACCTTAAGAATTTATTTGTTTGTTTGGTACAGGGTCTCACTATGCCTCTTGGACTCACAGTAATCCCCCTGTCTCAGCTTTCCCAGAGCTGGGACTTAGGTATGCGCTGCCACACCTGCCTTCAGTGGACCTGGGTCCTTGTGCTTGCCAGGCAGGCATTTAGATTTCTGAGCTGTCTCCCTATCCCTTATCTT
Organism: Myocastor coypus; assembly: GCA_004027025.1. Taxonomy (NCBI): domain Eukaryota; kingdom Metazoa; phylum Chordata; class Mammalia; order Rodentia; family Myocastoridae; genus Myocastor; species Myocastor coypus. The sequence continues at coordinate 41,176 of PVJA010003907.1, read as the reverse complement.
TGGCCTTTTTTTGTTTGTTTGTTTAATGTATTTGGTACAAGGTCTTACTACACAGCCTGGACTCGCAGCAATCCTCCTGCTTCAGCCTGCCTCAGCCTCCTGAATGCTGGGGATTACAAGAGTGCAGCTCCATGCTGCGCTCTCTGGTTACTTTTTCAACTCCAGTTTATATTTAGTTTTAGTTTTGTTTTGTTTTCCTGCAAAGCTTTATTCCAGAGGTGCTCAGTCCTTCTCGGCATCTGCCTTCCTCATGGCGACCAGCACATTGCTCAGCTCCTCACACTTCCTCTTGGCAGGATGTGCGTCCCCATCCTTTTCTTGATGGACTTGGGGACGAGTTTGTCCTTGGAGACTGAGAGCAGCTCTGTGGCACACCACTTATAGGGGGTGAAGCCACATACCACCTGGATCATGTCCCACACAAACTTGGTATGCTTGGTGAGGCGTCCCCAATGACAACTGTGCCTCAGTTTGCTCACATACCTAGTCACTCTGTGGCCCTTGTTGAAGCCCTTGGCCATGGGATAGTGGGGGGCCGTTGCTACTGTTCTTCAGTGATTGTTGTGGTGGAAGGTATTTAGTTCTTAAACTTTTTTTTTCGTTCTTTAATTTGTTAAGTAAAAATAAAATTTGGTGCCTTCTACATTTGTGAGACTATATTTTCATTTTTTCCCCCTTTACTCCTTTACACATGGCTTTACTTTTTGAGCACATTTAAAAACAGCTGATTTCTGGCACTAATAAGTCCATGTCTGGATGTCTTCAAGGACAAACTTTGTTGAATGCTTTCTTTCCCCTGTGTATGGGCCCACACTTGCTCATTTCTTAAATCTTTTTTTTTTTTTGTCTTTTGAGACAGGGTCTCACTATGCAGTTCAGACTGGCCTTCAGCTCACTTTTGTAGCCCAGGCTGGTCTCGAACTTGCACCGATCCTCCTGCCTCAGCCTCCCAAGTGCTGGGATTACAGGCGTGCGCCACCACGCCCAGCTCAAATCTTATATTTTGTAGTTGTGGGAAGGAGGCTGTTTTAGTTACACAGTGTGGCAGCCCTGAAATCAGCTTCTCTTGTGGTTATTTGCTGTTGGTGCCTAATGTAGCTGTAGGTTAATAACTTTCCTAAAACAGCTATGTAAATCCTTCTGTTTTGTTGTGTGTAGCTAGTGAGCTTTCTACTTGATGAACTTAGTGGTCAGCTGGTTCTGGCCAAGGGGCTCCTGTGCCCACTGAACTCGGCACACCCTCTACTCTGCTGTAGCCTTCACTTCCTGCTCATGGTCAAGGTCAGCCACAGACAAGAACCTGTGGCTGCCTCAGGTTTCCGAGTACGAGTACCTACTGAGCCCACACGTTCATAGGGCCCTCTAGAGCCCCTGAAACACATCAGAGTTTTTCAAAGCTTCAGGGGACATCTTATCCCCCACCTTTTCCTTTTGTTTGCTTTGTTTGTCAAATCCTCACACATATTTGTTTTCAGTAGACTCCCACAGGCGGGTACATGTATGTGTGTGGCGGGGGAAGGTGTTCTGTCTGAGTCCTGGAGAAACAGTCTTGCAAGCAGGGTGTTCCTGGTGCCCTCAGATGGGTCAGATCATGGCTGTGCTTTGGAACTGAGTTTTGAAAGAGCTCTGGCTCTACTCTCCTTCTCATGGAGGCTGCTGGGAGCGCTGGAGAGCATGCTGCCAGGGCCAGTGTGGGGATGGGTCTTGGGTGAGTTAAAATACCACCCAGCTCACGGGTATTGGTGAGGCTGGCTGTTTATCCTGAGTAAATCCTTGCTGGCTTTCTGCAAACCTTTGGTTCACCTGCACAGTCCTTGAGGAATAGTTTTGTGTTTTTTTTTTTTTTTTTTTGGTGGGACTGGGGTTCAAACTCATGAACTTGCACTTGTCAGGCAGGCACTTGTGCCATGGAGCTGTCTCTCCAGCCCTGAGGAGTGGGTTTTGACACTTCCTGGCATTTTTCTTGTTGCTTTTATGGAAGAAAAGCTCTTTATTAGCACTTCTGTTGGGTTAAGTAATGGTCAACCCTGCTGACCCAAAAGTGAAAGGCCCACCTGAGGATTATTACCAGCAGCATAAAAGGAGAACTGGAGGGGACGATGGTGTGCTGCTGATGGTCCTGGAGCAGCTTGTCATGCTGGTTTTCCTGATAGGAACTCAGAAGTTCTTGTCAGGGGAGCCCAGGTCCTCACTGTCTCTGACGATGGTTATCATTCTCTTCAGGAAAGCTCTGGTCTTTACCTTTGACGTGGTTTCCTGGCTCCAGTGCAGATCCCTCAGACTGCTGGCACGGATCCTCCATCCCACTAGCTTAGACTTTCTAGTTTGCACCACTGACTTTGGGACTTTTCCAACAGGCACGTGATACAGACTTGCATGTGACATTGTTGTGGACTTGACACCTCCAGTTGGACTTGTGCAGAACACTGCCATGGGCTGTAGGTCTTCAGCTGGAGTCAGGGCATTGCTATGGGATGCTGGGCTTAAGCTGGATTCTTTGGGTCTCTAGTGTGTGGACAGATCTCCTGAACTGTTTTGCATTTGACATTTTGGGTTAATATAAAATAATCCTATGAAGCCTGTTTCCCATATTAAATTGTTTCCCTTATAAAACCTGACTACAACAGTATTCACATTTCACTGGCATCCCAGGGGATCAGGAGTCTTGCCTATCATGTTGGTTTCCTAGGGGTTTTGCTGCTTTACTTTTTTTTTTCTCCCAGAACCAAGTATCGAACTCTGGACCTTGAACTTGCCAGGCAGGCACTTCTGCCCCTGAGCTATCTCCCCAGCCCCACTTTTTCATCTTCTCAAAAATAGTACACTTTCCTTGTAATGTAAGCTGTCCAGATGCAGTAATGCTAGTGTTGCCTACAAATCACTTTCTCCGACTCTAGCCTGGTTGATTATTCCGAGGCCCTGCTTTCTGGCTATGATCCTGGGCTTTTTTCTGTGCTTGTAGGTTAAATAGACCGATTTTTGGATCCTAATTGGAGATTTTTCTTCTTGAATTATCTAAGGGATGTATGTGATAAATGTAGACTTCTTTTATACCTTAAAGTATATTTTTATTTTTAAACCTTGACCTTTCACTGCTGGGTGAAAGATCATTCTGTCTTAGGGCCACTTTCCCTTTTAGGAGGTTAAATGCAGGTCTCCCTTGTCTTCTTACCTCAGGTGCTGCTGACTCTAGAAGCCCCATCCACTTGGGGACTTTGTGAATAAACCTTTTTTATATCTTCCTTAGAATGCCTAGGACCTTTTATTAAATACTTAATGTTGTAAAATTACCCAGGTCTCTTTCAGTCACCGCTCATTCATTCCATTCACACAGTGGATCTCTGCAGCCCCCAATTTTTTTTTTTTCTTGCTGAGAAATTTGTTGCTTATAGCCATAATTTCTAGGTTATCAGATTGATTGTACCACCTTTACTTTGATTTCTTTGACTTATATTCTATGCTGAATTTCAGTCTTTCCTTTTGATCTTACAACTTTTTCATATTTGACTCTGGCTTCCATTGAAACTGTCTTTTCAGTTCTCTGTAAAGATATATAAAATGGAAATATTTAAGTATGTCTTTTCCTGATTAGCTCTGTATTCTGTGTTTTTGGTTTTTATGTCATTCTTTTCATGCCGCTGTTTTTTTTTTTTTAATCAGATCTAATCCTTGGTTTGTTACTTTTTCTTTTTTAATTGTCCCATTTTCTTGTGTGGGAGGCAGTGCTGGCAGTTCCCTCCATGTATGTCGGAGGTCTCTTCTTCCGTGTGCAACAGTTTTGCTTTACAGGCTGGGAGGCCTGGCTTGTCCCAAGCTGGAGTAAGTTGGGCCTGAGCTGCTCCGTCTCGGGAGCAGGGTTGAGTTAGACTATGGGGTCCTGCCCCTTCTGGCTGAGCAGTGCAGCTATTCTGTGCTCTGGCCTCATCTCTGTCTACATAACTGCCAACGCTCAGGTGGGCTCCTGCTGTGGCTCCCAGGTGCGCCCTGCTCTGGAAGATTTCTTTCCTGCACAGTCCCTGTGTGCCCCCAGATTTAAGGTCTCGTCTGCCACTGGATACTCAACTTCCCCCCTTTCATTGGCTGCGATGAGGTCTTTCGCTTTGTTGCTGTCATTTCTGCAATGGCTGGTCAGAGATGACCACCTGTTTCTGGGATGATATTTTCAGTTGGAACTCTTTGATTTTCTCCCTTGAGGATTTCTTTCATTTTTCTCCAGGTAAGACGTGTGAAAATTGTGCTCAGATTTGGAAATCACGATATTATGTAAAGCTGTCAAGGTACTTTAAACTGAGCTTGCTCTTGGGAGGCCAGCCCAAGGGAACTTGGGTGGCATCAGCTGTTGGTCACACACACAAGTTCACAGGCTGATGGGGTCTAGCATTCTTCTAGAGCCAACCTGGGAGTTGTGTCCCATTTGCTTATGCTGCTTTTGCTATTAAAGGGTGAGCAGCAAAGTCAGGGCCACACTTTCCCAGAGCAGAGCTTCTGCTGTGAAGTTGGCACAGGTGGCCTGTGTGGTGAGTCTTCATGGAACCTGGCAGCGCAGCCTGAGCAGGCTGCTGTGTGAGGGGTCCCGTGTCTTCTGGTCAGTCCTCTGTCACCTTCTTTCCCAGCTACCCACACGTAAGAGTCAAAGTAGGTGATGGAGCAGAGGCTTGCATGCAGGCTGTCTTCTTTTTGATTTGTGCTCACTTAAGCCAAACTTAGCTCATAGTGTCAGACTAGCAAATACAAAACTGTATTTGGAAAATTCTGTGAGGATTTTCTCCTTAAAATCTTATAAGCATTTAGCCGGGCGTGGTGGCGCACGCCTGTAATCCCAGCACTCGGGAGGCTGAGGCAGGAGGATTGGTGCAAGTTTGAGACCAGCCTGGGCTACAAAAGTGAGCTCAGGACCAGCCTCAACTGCATAGCCAGACCCTGTCTCAAAAAGACAAAAAAAAAAAAAAAAAAATCTTACAAGCATTTAATAAAGCAGGTACCAAGTTGCCTCTAAATAAATTTCCAGACTTATGAAAAGATTTTTAAGTACTTTCAATATTTAATATGTACATTACACAAGTACAGTTGAACATACCCAATTCAAAAATTTTTAGATTTCTGATTTTCAGATTAGGGAGGCTTAACAAGTAAAGTCTATAAAAATATTCCAAAATCTGAGAAACTTTCAACATCTGGAAAACTTCTGCCCCCAAGCATTTTGCACAAGGGATATCCTATTATAGAAGCTTATGTGTTGTAAAGCAAGACTTTAGGAGGTGTCTCTATGTATTTTGGAATGTACTTCATGTCTTTGGGGAGCTCATGTGTGCAGTGGCTCTCAGTGTGAAACAGGGCTGGCATGGCTTCCTCTACTCAGCTGCCTTTGGAGCCCCACAGGAGTTTATTGGCAGGTCCCCAAAATCGCCATTCCTGCCATTGCCCAGCTGCTGGCAAGCCACTCCTACAGACATGATTTTCTTCTGCTTCTCTGTAGGTCTCAGTGGCACTCAGCAGTGGATCCATCCGCGTGGCCATGCTGGAGGAGGGCCGGGAGCAGGTCCTCATGGAAGGGAAGCTCACCCACAAGATCAACACTGAGAGCTCCCTTTGGAGTCTGGAGCCCGGCAAGTGTGTGCTGGTGAGTGTGACTTGGTGCGTGGTGCTCCAGCCTGCCCCATGCTGCTCAGAGAGCCCCCGCCTCGTATTGCAAGCGGCAAGCCTCCATTTCCTTCCTGCTAGATGGGCTTCCTCGCCAAATCCCTTGCACCCCTGTCACTGGTCTCTGGACCTGTGACCATTGGATTAGAGCTGCTGGGATTGTAATCCATGTGCTGATTTCTTTTACTGTACACTATTTCTGTGAAAATGTGGTTATCACTATGTTGCTCATCTCCTAAGACTTTCCTTAAGTTTTATGAAATCATTTAACTTAATTAATTAATTAGTTAATTAATTAATTTGGTACAGGGTCTCGCTACATAGCTCAGACTTGTAGTGATCCTCCTGTCAAGCTTGCGCCACCACACCCGGTTTTAGTGACTAGCTCAGCGTGGAGCTGGCAAGGCATGTAGTACTGGCGTTGGAACCTGGGTCCTTGTGTTTGCCAGACAGGCAAGCACTAAAACCTCTGAGCTATCTCCCCACCCCCTCCTAAGGTTTATCATTGAGCTGGGTGACTCTCGCTTCTTTTTCTTTTTTTTGTGAACCAGGGATCGAACTCAGGACCTTGCACTTGCCAGGCAGGCACTTGTGCCCCTGAGCTATCTCCTCAGCCCCTGTTTCTTCATGAGAATTTCAAGTCGTGTTGCTTTTCCTGTATGTTTGGTACCCTAGTGTGTAAAGTATGTGCGGAATAGGTTGTGGCAGTGTTCATCTCTTGGACTGCCGCTGACTGCCAGTGCTGCGTGCATGTTCTAGGCTGGCTGGTGAGGTCCGAGTGGGCAGTGAGCTAATGTGGGGGGGCAGGGGGAGTGGCAGTGCCCAGGCAGAGGCTGGGCTGGGAAGCTATCCCTGCTTGTCCTTGGGCTCTTTCCTCATGGTGCAGAGGCCCAGCCCCACGCAGGCTGAAAAACAGCTTTTCCCAGCTGAGGGAGGGGGAAGTTGGTGAGAAGGGAGCCGTGTTCCTGGGCTGTGTGCACTTTGCCCCTCTTCCCCTGGCTGGAGACATCTTGGGGTCCTGGCTCTGCCCCGAGCTGCCCACAGACTCCCTCAGGCCTGTTCTCCTTGAGACTGCTGTCTGGGCTTCTGTATATCTAGCTGCTACTTGGATTTTAGTTAACTTGCACAAGGTGCCTGCTACCTGGATAGTTGATAGGAAAAAAGTGGAGCCAGCTGCAGGCCAAGGTCCCTGCTGTGCCATAAGTGGACGTCTCCAGTATCCTGCGGGTCACAGCAGGCCTGGTGAAGACCCTGGCACTGAGATGCCACCTGTGTTGATTCTCACAGTCCCTCAAAGCTGCTGTCACTGTCAGTGCTGAGCATTGCATTTCCACTGCAGCCTCACTTGGGAAAATAAAGGGTCCTCAGCACGTAGTGTGCCGTAGCTTCTTCCTATGGCTCTGCCCTCAGCCCAGGCTTATCAGTACTGGGATCCCCTGCTGGGCCATGGACCCTCGCCTGCCTCTGCCTGTGACGCTGCCTTGCCAGTGCAGAAGGTTACCATTTACAGGAGCCAGGGGTTTGCTGTGCTCTTGGTTGAATTAGTTATTTGTCAATAACTAATTGCAATCAAGGCAGGGCTTCGGGCACCTGCTTCTCATGCTTTGGTGGAGCTTAGCACCTGGCCTTGGCGGGTCTTCATGGCTTTGCTGCTGCCTTGTGCTGAGCATTGTCCAAGGAGAGTAAGTGGTGGCCCTGCCCCGTAGGCCCCAGAAGACATTCTGTGAACGTGGCCTTTTCTGGAAGATGCAGGTGTGGACCTCTGGAACAGTCTAGGAGGGATCTAAGTGTAGGGCAGGCATCCTTATAACATGGACACTTGACAAAGCCATGTGAAGACCAGGCAGAAAAGCACTATGTCCACAGCCAGGGAAACCAGCAGTCATCAGAAGCTGGAAAAGGGAGCCTCGCAAGGAGTGTGGGCCTTCCCCACCTTGACTTTGGGTGTCACCTTCAGAAGTATAAGAGAGGCTGGGGAGATAGCTCAGTGGTCTAAGCGCCTGCCTGGCAAGCACAAGGACCTGGGTTTGATCCCAGTACCACATGCCAATCCTGCGCTGTACCAGCTGAGCCAGCCACTGAAAGCAGGTGTGGTGGCGTACAGCTGTAATCCCAGCACTGGGGAGGCTGAAACAGGAGAATCATTATGAGTCTGAGCTATGTAGCAAGTCCAAGCTGCATAGGAAGACCCTGTACCAAATAGATAGATAGACAGACAGACAGACAGACAGACAGACAGACAAAATTAAATTAAAAAAATTTTAAAAAGAACTACAAGACAAACAGACATAGTGACTCACACCTATAATCTTGGCACTTAAAAGGCTGAGACAGAAGGATAGCTGTGAGTTAAAGGCCAGGCTGGGCTACTTAATAAGCTTAAGGCCCCCTGAACTACATAGTGAGATTCCAGTTTCAAAAAAAAACCAAAAAGGACCCCAGGAGGACTGTGTGTTAAGACCTCTGTTTTTGTCACAGCAGCCCTGGGCCACATGCGGAAGGCTCTCCTTGCAGCTGCCAGGAGGAAGGGCAGCAGTAGGAGCTGTTGCTGTCGCCCCATACTCCACATCTCGGGGTTCTGACCTCACCTGCTGCAGGCTAGCAGACTTGCTGCCCCCCGCCCCCACGCGCCGCCCCACTGTGCGGTGGCTCCCACACCAGACAGCCAGGGCAGGCAGGGGTGGCAGCTAAAACCGTGTGACAGTTCTTGCCTCCCTCCCTCCCACACTTCGAATGTTAAATGAGACTTCTTGACTCAGGCGAGCTCCTCGCCTGGTTACAGAGATATAAAATCAGCCATGGCAACAGCACCAGCTCCTTCCGCCCAGGAGCTGAGCTCTGGCTTGCACATTGCCCTGTCTCTCCCTCAGCACGGGGCCAGCAGGCTGCCCCCTGCACTGTGTAGGCATCGTGCTGCTGGAGGAAGTGCCCGCTGCTGGGCACTGCATCCTTCTGCGTTGGCTCCGTGCACGTGCAGCTGCAGAACACTGTGAAGGAGCTTGCGCTGTTCTCTGAGGAATTAGCCCTTGAAGCTCAAGCTCTGAAAACTCACTGCAGTGTGTTCGTGCATGAATTTTTAACCCTGCAGATTTTGTGTACAAGCTGCACCCCTCCTCTCTTCCTGCACTGAGACGATTTCCAGAAGTTCCTGTTTCTCAGCGAGCCCCCTGGGGGACGCAGCATTTCCGAGGGTTGCTGTGCCGTGTCCACCCGCGTTCCCCGTCTCTGCTGACACAGACTCCTGATTTCCCTTTCTCTGTTGGTTTATCCTTACATCCCCAGTTGCTCCATCTGGCTTTCCTGTGAGGCGGAGGTGGCTGACCTGCCCTGCCAGGCAACTGCTGTGTTCTCTGAGGTGTCCCGGGGGTCTCTTTGCCTACGTCTTCATGAAGGCAGAGTGGGAACTGCAGATTATTACTTCAGCATTTGGGAAGCTGAGGGGATTATATAAAATGCAATCTGAAAGGGCTGGGGCTCTAGTTCAGCGGCACAGCACCTGTCTGGAAAAGTGCATGAAGTTGTGAGTTTGATTTCTGGTACAAAGGAGAAAAACAAAACAAAACAACAACAACAACAAAAAAATCCCTGAAATGTAATGTGAAGGGTGTGTCTCAGTGTAAAGACATTGCCTAGCATGCTTGAAGGGCAGGGTTCATTCTACCCTCTTCCTACTCTCACCTCCGAAAGGAGGAAGAGGGAGAAAAAGAAGCAGGCTGGTGGACTCCTGGTCCAGCAAGCTCAGGCCCAGCTTGGGTGACTCAGCAACACTGTCTCAAAAAGGACCAAGGGTGATGCTGGCTGCAGCTTTGGAGAGGCAGCCTAGGCTCTGGGGGCCCTTTATGTGAGTCCCCATCCTGGCTGCAGCTTTGGAGAGGCAGCCTAGGCTCTGGGGGCCTTTTATGTGAGTCCCCATCCTATCTGCTACCCAAGTGATGAGGGCAGCTGCACCGGAGCTACCACCAGAATTCACCCAGAGCCAGGAGCCAGGTAGGGCTGCACCCTCGGTGGAGGTGAGTGCTAAGAGAGAGGATGGTGTTATCCAGCGTGTGGAGAAATCAGAGCAGAGCACACTGCTGCTGGGCATGGAGAATGGTGCTGCCCCTGTGGAACACAATCTGGAGGCTCCTCAAAAAGTTAAATGTAGAATTACCATTGGCCCCAGCAGTTCTGTCCCTAAATGCTCCAGAGAATGCAGGAGCTGAAACAGGTGGTGTTTGCACGTGTTACTCACAGTGGCCCGAAGGTGGAGGCAGCCCCGTCACCCATCCATGAATGAATGGATGAATAAAGCGCGGTGCGTCCATTCAGTGGAATTTTGCTTAGCCTGAAAAGAAGCCGAGTTCTGACGCAGGCTGCGCCATGGCCAACCTGGAGAGCCCAGACCTAGCGAATGAAGCCAGACACAGAGACACCATAAGGTTCCAATGTTGAGATATCCAAACGGGGAAGTCACTAGAAATGGAATGATCATTAGTTAACAGGGACCACGGAAGAGACATTTAGGAGAAGGATTAGGGCAGAATGCAGAGTGGCTGAGTATGGGGTGTTGGAAAAGGGCATGGTTTCAGAGATAGGGGTGCTGGCTGCACACCATTGTGAATATGCTAAATTGACTCAGTTGTTCACTATGGGTAGAATTTTATCTGAATCTCATCTTAATTAAAAACTTATTTTAAAAGCTAGGCATAATGGTCCATACTGTTATCCCAGCTATGGGAAGGCTGAGACAGAAGTGCTGCTGTGAATTCAAGGGCAGCATGAACTATAAAGTGAGACACTATCTCACAAACACAAACAACCCTCCCCAATATGTTTTATAAAAAGAGAGGCTCACAATTCCCTCCAAGACACATGGGGGACATACACGGTGACAGCTGAGCAGGGTGTTCTGTAAGCTACACTGCTCAGCCTGCAGGCTCTGCAACTTCAGAAGCCAGGTGCACACTTGACATTTGACAGTATGACTGTGGAAACTACTGTTTTAATTTCTATTTTAAACTTGAATTTTTTTTTTTTTTTTTAAAGTGGTAGTGGTGGTGATGCTGCTACTGCTGTAGAAGCCAAGGGTGTTTGATCACTGAGTTACATCCCCAACACTTGTTATGTTTTAAATTTTTATTTTGAGTCAGTCTTGCTAACTTAGCCAGTCAGGACTCGAACTTGCTGCCCTGCCTCAGCCTCTGTAGGTGCCAAGTATACTACTACTCCTGGCTGGGAAACAGATAAGTATTTTAGAACAAATTGAATAAGGGTCAGCGCTTAACTATAAATTCTATGTAACCTAAATGTAGACCACACATTTCTGATGGAAGGGTGTGCGGCTGACTTTGGTGTGGTCAATGTGCCGGTGGTCAGACATGAAGATGGTCTCTCCCTCCCACCACCAGGCTGCAGCTTTTCCAAGCCAGGAGGGGCTTTGAGGAGAGAAAGGCACTGACTGTACTGCTCAGTGCCCTGTAGAGAGGTGCAAGGGCCATCAAGCACAGAGCCTCTGGACACCATGTGCAGGCAATAGACTGGGAGCCAAAGTGACAAGCCCTCCGTGGCCCTGATGGTAGGGAAGATCACTGTTTTAAGTACTGTATTAAGAGCTTATGATGCTTTGTAGATCTTAATAAGGATAATTACTGATGAGGATGAAAGTAAAAAAATGTAAAATGCAGTCTTCTGAGCACCTCTAGGTCTGTCCCAGGACAGGGCAGTAATGCATGCTGTAGTTCCCTTGTGGGAGGTTTTTATCACCTCTCCTGGAAGTGGGCGCTTAGAGCACTGGGTTAGGTCTTTTTGTGCAAAATGAAGCCAGCCATGGATGGCCAGTAGTCTCCAGGGAAGATAGTCTGTTCTATGACACAAGTGCCACTGAGCAGAGCAGTGTTTGGTGGAGCTGGGGCTGTGTGGAGGGGAGTTTTGAGGTGCTGATGTTATGCTGTGGGGCGAGTTTCTGCATTGTTTCCAAGTTCTGGAAACTGCCGACACTGAATCCACTGCCTGTGCCGGCTGGCTGCCTCTTGGTGTGACCTGGCACTGTGGTGTGGGTGGCTGTGGACTATAGGAGCTGCACAAAGCATCAGTGACCACACAGGTGGCCCCTCTGTGGGCCACTCCTGGCCCATGTGTCCTGAGTCTCTGGAGTGTGGCTTGACCTCTTGTCCCCTGGTTGAAAGGCTTGGTGGGAGTCCTTCCATGGACCTATTTCAAGACTTCCATCTTAGGGGGCCCGGAAGGATGGCTCAGTGGTCTAAAAGTGCCTGCTTAGGAAAGCTTGGGCGGCTGCAGGGACCACGGTTCGATCCCTGGTACCACATGCTGCGTCAGCCCTGCCCTCAGGGCAAGCTGAGCCAGCCATAAAAATAAATAAACAAACAAACATAAGTTCTGAAACAACAACAAAAAAAAATCCTTCAAAATATCTAGCCGGGCGTGGTGGCGCACGCCTGTAATCCCAGCACTCGGGAGGCTGAGGCAGGAGGATTGGTGAGTGTTAGAGACCAGCCTGGGCTACAAAAGTGAGCTCAAGGCCAGCCTGAACTGTACAGCAAGACCCTGTCTCAAAAAGACCAAAAAAAAAAAAAAAAAAAAAAGACTTTCATCCTAAAAAAAAGTCTCAGGGATCCCAGCCTTCGATGGCCAGGGTCTTTACTCCTTGTGTGACCCTGTGACCCTGACCACAGGAATAGGGCATGTGACCCAGTGCTGAGGGCCACATATAGGGCTCAGTGGCGCTGCTGCCCTGGCAGGGGTGTGGCAGGCTGTCCTGAGGGTATCTTGGCACACTGCACCTCGTGGGGATCCCCAGGCAGCAGGGCTAGCTCCAGGGAGGGCATGGGACAGGCCTGGTCCCTGCTGGGTGGTGAAGCACCTCTAGGAATTTTTTCTTACTTTGTAGGTCTCAGCTCCCTAAGACTAGAGGAGATTGGGTGGTGGCCTGGAAGCTGGAGAGGTAGTTGATAAGAACTGGTGGGGCAAGCCAGACCTGCAGTACAGGCCCTAACGGGCTCCGCATGGTCCTGGCCCTGGTCCTGGTCCTGTGGGCAGGGGCATCTCTTGGGAAAGGGTGGGAAAGGACATGTGTGCACACTGTCCTGACTTAAGAACGGAGGATCTGGGAAGGTCTCGGATGCCAGCAAGACGTGGGTCCCCAAGGTGTCCCCACTCACGCCTGTGTCCAGCACACCTTCCCACAGCTGCCTCCCTTGGCAGGCTCTGGGGTATCCCGGGTGTGGATGCCTGCCTCTTTGCGGACTCTGTCTCCACACGGAAGGCTGGAGCCCCGCTGGCCATGGTCCCATGTCCATGTCTGCTGTGTTCCAGGTGAACCTGAGCAAGGTGGGCGAGTACTGGTGGAATGCCATCCTGGAGGGCGAGGAGCCCATCGACATCGACAAGATCAACAAGGAGCGTTCCATGGCCACTGTGGACGAGGAGGAGCAGGCGGTCCTGGACAGGCTCACCTTCGACTACCACCAGAAGCTGCAGGGCAAGCCCCAGAGCCATGAGCTGGTATGGCTGGTGTGCCCTCCTTTGTGGGTGACAGGCTGCAGGGCCAGGTGACACTGGGGGGGTGGGATGGCTCAGTCCCCCTTGGCCCGTCCCACCCTCTGTCCTACCTGCTCTTGCCACCTATTCCCTATGGGAAGACAAGTGAGCCCAGGCAACAGGGCCTGGAAGGGTGCCAGGAGATGAGGCCCCCGCTTCAGTCATAGCAGTAAGCTGGAGGAGGGGGCCCGGGCCACTGCCTCCCCGTGGTGTAGGGACAGGTGGTCTGCCTGTGGCAGAGAACGATTGATAAGATAAATGTAATCCTGAGAGTGGCTGCACAGGGCTGCTTGCCTTCAGGTTATTTCACCTTCCAGTGCACGTGGACCCAGCACAGTGTGGATTGATTGGTAGGGACGGGTCAGCAGCAGGGCGTGAGCCAGTCCCCAGGCCACTTGTGGCCTGCACGTGTGATTCCAGACTCTGAGTCTCTGAGTGCTTTGTGTGACTGTGCCATCCTTGTCTACCTGGGCAGTATGTGTCCACCAGGGCTGTGTGATCTGGGGCTGCGTTTGATGCCATGACCTGTCTTCACCGCCATGTCCCCTACTCCTGGGAGTGTCATGTGCAACACCCTGGAGATGGTTTCCCTTTCTAGTGTCCTTGAGTCCCAGCGTCTTGGGATGAGTCAGGACAAAAAGGGACCCTAGCAGGGTTGACTCCGGAAGTCTCATCCCAGACTTCTCTGTCTGCATGGCACTGCCCATCTTGGCTTAGTCTCTTCAGGGAGAGGATGCTCCTTCAGCTCAGCCTCCATTTGCCCAGGGCCCAGTGACACTGAAGGACATGTTGGAGGATCCATTGGCCTAGCGTTCTTGGGGCTATCGGGTGACAGTGGGGCTTGATGCTCACCTGCAGTGGTGTAGACAGACTAGGGTGGCTTGCGTCCCTTCGCACTGTGTCTGTACCTTCTGTGAACCTTTGATCTGGAAGTGGGCCCCAGAGTGACCTCTGGGCGTGGGTCTGTTTTTACTCGGGACACGAAAGCAGCTGTTCATTGTTCCTGGCGAGTTAGGAGATTCTGCTGAGCATCTTGCTCCTAATGAAGCAGGTTTTTGCACTAAAAGATGGTGGGACTGAGGACTGTGGTTCCTCATACCTTCTCCAAAGGCCAGCTGCAAGTCTACTGCAGAGAAACTCTAAAAAAGTATTCACTCTGGTGTGAACTGTGTGTCATGGTCAAGCTTCAGTGAGGGCTTCTGTGGACTGCATCTGTGAGACCTGGGAGGAGTCAGAATATCCTGCAGCTCTCTCCATCCCTGGCTCCTGAGTTCCCGAGGTCCTGCCTCACGCAGAACGTACAAGTTGTGCTTGCTTCGGCAGCACATGTGCAAAAATAGGACACATAAGTCACAACCAGGGGCAGCCAGGGCCATGGACCTGCACAGACCTGCAGGAGCCTCGGCTCATTGCTTCCTGTCTTGCTCTGTCCTGTGCATTCTGCGCTGGCGCCCTCTGGCTGCCCAGTGGTTCCTTTTCGAGGGCTGATGTTGCCAGGCTCTGTGCTGCGTCCACAGGGAGGACAGCCCTGGGTTAGCCCTCGAGGTCCTCAGGAACTTCACGCCTGCCTCCTCTGAAGAGCAGCTCAGCCCTGTGCAGCCACTCTTGTCTCTGAACCCAGAGCCTTGGGGTTCCCTGTGTTGATGGCTGCTGCCCAGGCCTGGAAACAGGGCAGCGCACCCCCAGCAGAGTGAGGCAGCACCAGGGAAGTTCTGGCCTCCAACTCACACTAAGACCCTCACAACTCGAGACAGGAGAGGCTCAAGGGCCAGGTGCTGGTGGCACCACAGCCCGTGGGTGCCCTCTATGTGACTACCTTGTCCTACTGGAGCTGACTTGCTGCAAGGACGGTGTGTGGGGCCTTGGCATGGCAGAGACCATGTATGGGTCATGTGAGGTTCCCCCAGGTCTGGTGCACAGTTGCTTATAGTCCTATGCTAGGAGCCCTGGGATTAGGAAGTAGCCTAACCAAGATTTACCTTCAGGTGCTGTAGTCTAGAAAGACCATTTTGTGTCTAAATCAGTTCTGCAGTGTACTTGCCAGGCCAGCTAGCCTGCCACCCTGGAGGACAGTTTCATCCCTGCCCCAAGCAACGTGGCCCGAGGATCATTCAGTGACTTGCAGGAGCCCAGGGCTCTACTGCATAAGTGGAACTCAGAGTGACCCTCACCAGCCTGCTACTGGACAGCCAGCAGGCCCCTAGCGTCCAGGCTGCAGCTGTGGGTGATAATGAGCTCAAGTTATGGGGCTGTGCTATGTTCTGGTGGCCAAGTCTCAGCACTTCTCTGGGCTTGGCATGGCTTAGGGACCCTGAACACCCAAGGGTGCCATGTTAAATAAAGTCCTTAGCGGATGAAAGAATGCATTTAGAAAGGTAGGCTCTTGCTCTCATGTGCCCAAGGAGGTAGTTTGGTTGCTTTTTCTTAGTCATCGGAGATATATCACAGGGAAGCAGAAGGACCCACCCAAGAGTTCCTCAGGGCTCAGGTTGTTTGCTGAGGATCACATCCCCCCAGGGGAAAGCCTGGAGGTGGGGCAGGTTCTCTCTCAGCTTCTGACTGCCATGCATGTTGGCATAATCACAGTCACCAGCATGCCTGGCATGGATCCCCATTTATGGTGTGCACTTAAGAATTTTCTAAATTTGCCAGGATTTCAAATCATGCTTCTAATACCACAGATGCTATGTTCTGAAGCATTTTAACTTTGGAGTGATAACACTTATCATGTTGTTTTAAAGTCTTCTGTGTCACGGTGAGGCCCTCTCCCTGCAGAATCAGCTGATCTAATGCATTTCATCTTGCCCCTCATTGAATTTCATTGCACAGGCTTCCCCTGAGGAAGGCAATGCGGAGTAGCAGGCTCATTGTCAGTTTGCACTGGGATGTGTCTCTCTATGACTTCTCTCCAGCATTGTGGGACCACCCTGACAGGCAGATGCTAGCATTGCCAGGCCAGCTGGAGATACCCAGAGAGCCTGCTTCTGCCTTTGCCCAGGGGCAGTCTGAGCTCAGGTTCTGGCACACCGAGCTCCCCTCTTGCAAGATCTACAGTGATAACCTCTGCATGCTCAGCTTCTCAGCCGTCCCTGGCCGACAGGGCCTCCAGGGCTTGCTGCGGCCTCCTGCTTGGGTAGTCAGCTTGGTCATTCTTGGATTTGTTTGAAGTGATCTGGCTTTATGTTCCCCACGGACAGAGATGGGGGCAAGGCCTTCAGGGACAGACAGACAAGCCCCCCATCCTCTCCCTCCTCCCAGTCACATGGGTACGGCTTCCTCTCTGGCCCCACTACAGAACCTTTTTGTCGAAATGGTCATTCTGATCTTTGCTCTGAGTAACTTGTAAGAACTTGGGAAGAAGGCTGGGCATGGTGGTGCGCGCTTGTAATCCTAGCGCTCGGGAGGCTGAAAACAGGAGGATCACTACGAGACTTACCTATGCAGTGAGACCCTGTAGTACATGAAAAAAAAAGCGGGAAGAACAGATCAGTCTCAATAAAAAAGGGCTGGCAATGTAGCCGAGGGGTTAAGTCCCAGCAGGGGTGGGGAGGGAGGAGAAGCCCACAGCACAAAGGAAACCCCTGTCATGAAAATGCTATTTAAGACACCGTGGAGCTGAAAACCCAGTGGTTTCCGCAGACACTGGGAGCTTCCCAACGCTCTGATGTGTTGTGACTGCCTGTGCTCCCAGAAAGGAGTCCCCACTGCTTGTCTTCTGGGCTTGCTGCAGCAGGAGCCTTGAACTCCATGCATAGGGGGCCTCTGGCCATGAGCGTGTGCCGGGCGATGGGCGGGAGGGCCTGCGAGCGCAGGTGCAGGTGCGTCTGTTGGCAGGGCCCTCTGCCTCCATCCACATCCCCACCCTGCCATGCGGCTCAGGGCTGCTCCCAACCCAGGAGGCTGCACTTTCAGAGTAGAGCTGAGTCCCTTAGCTTTGTCTGTGTCCCTAGGGAGGCATTTGGGGGTTGTTGCTTCACACTCTGGGTCCAGCAAGTCTGGCGTGTCCTGATCAGTAATAACCTCCCTGCATTCCTCCACTGTGTCCCCATGTTGGCTGGGGTCCCATCTGCTGGAGTCCGGAGGTGGAGGACTGGGCACTCTGGCTGGGGCTGCACAGCCTTGCATAGGAGTTGGTGGTTGCCAGGCGAGTGCCCTGGAAGGCCATAGTCAGCACCCGGGAGGAAGCGTGGTCCCGGCCGTCCTTAACCTCTCTGTTCTCTGTTCTTAGAGAGTCCATGAGATGCTGAAGAAGGGGTGGGATGCCGAAGGCTCTCCTTTCCGCGGCCAGCGATTCGACCCGGCCATGTTCAACATCTCCCCAGGGGCTGTGCAGTTTTAGTGACTGGAAGGAAACGGATGCCCCCTGTCCTCGGCTGTCCCCCTTGGCTCCCTGTGTGCCAGGGGCGCGCTTATCACCCCCTAGTCATCCTTTCTCACAGGGCGAGCCCAGCCTTCCTGTCTGACCTCACACCTCCAGACTGTTGGGAGAAGGTGTGGGGCCAGTGCTGCCGGCCACTGTGGCCAGCGTTGATGGAAGGTGTTTGACCTGCAGGAGAGACACTTGCCTGAGAACCGGGAGCGCCTGCTGTCTCCATGGCAGCTGGTGTCAAGGGCTGCACCCACCCACCCACCCCACCCCACTTGTTGTTTTGATGTCCTCTGCTTGCTATCCTGGTGGCTGGGTGGGCAGTTCTGTCCCCTCAGCAAGGCCAAGTTGGAATGTGGGGCTCAGTACTTGCATGAGGGGAACTGAGTGCACTGTGGGATGCTGCTGGGCCTCTGCGGGAACCCCTCGCCCTCTGGCATGTTTTCACGTGCATCTTGCTCTTGGGGAGTGTGCTGGGGGTGCCATCTTTATGTCATTGGTGTTGTGTCTGTGCTTTAGGCTGGTGGGTCCTGTCTGTGCTCTTACTTGTGGCTGCTTCTCTGGGCTCTCGTAGAAGTGACTGGGCCCAGCCACCACTGTGTGACACACTCTGCTGGGCTGCCAAGGACTTCTTATGGTATTGGGCCTAGAACAGACTCAGGCACTCTCAGGAGGAGACTGTGGCAACCTCCCAGCCTGGACCTCAGCCCCAGGAGGAGGGGTGCCTGAGCCAGCTTTGGATGGCATTCCCCAGAGCCTGTGGACTCTCATTTCCCTGGGGAGGGGGCGCCACCCCAGCAGCCCTGTACCCATACCCTGAGCACAGCTGCCACCCTGCTCCAGACAGATCGTGTGACTGGACTGAGGAGCAGGGCCCAGGTGCCCAGACGCTCCCAGGGACTTCTGCACCGATACGCAGGAGCTTGTGTTACCCCTGCCCAGGCTGCCCTCTCTTCTGGCTTTTGACATTGGTGCACAGACAGGTCACACCGCAGGTCTTTGCAGCTGTGCCTCCTGCAGTCCACCGCAAGCAAAGCCTGGCCTCTGTTTACTATACGGGATAGGATGGCGCTGTCCCTGGGGCTTGATGGGGGATGACCCACCAGGGGCTGCCACCCTCAGCTCTGAAGCCATAGCTGC
The DNA here is from genome assembly GCA_004027025.1 of Myocastor coypus. Classification (NCBI taxonomy): domain Eukaryota; kingdom Metazoa; phylum Chordata; class Mammalia; order Rodentia; family Myocastoridae; genus Myocastor; species Myocastor coypus. The sequence goes on along the minus strand of PVJA010003907.1, from coordinate 22,494 downwards.
TTCCCTGCTGCCATGTGCAGGGGGTTTCTGTTCCTGGGGGTACAGCTCTGTGAGAGGTGTGAGCCAGGTTCGAGGGAACAGAGCTGTGAAAGACCCGACATCTCATTTTCACCACTGGGCTAGTGTCAGGGAGCGATGCTGCCACCTCCCAGAGATTCCCACCGGAGCCTGGGATTTGCATGCTGCCGCCCCTGGAGTGCGTGGGTCTGCTGTCCTCTCTGTGGTCCTCCAGCTGTCCCCATCCCTGCCTTTAGCTTGGTCTTCCTAAGGAGTGATGGAGTGTGGGAGCCCCGTATCTCCTATGGGGACCCGGAGTCTTGCCCTTCCGTGGAAGTGTATCTTCCTCTTGCCTGGTTTTGTTTTCTGTGTGGATTTCCTCCCATTTCCCATCCTGCTTTGAAGAGTACAGCCCATGTCCAGGGAGAGCAGTGCAGAGCAGTGGCTGCATGACAGGAACAGCCACTTCCACGTGGCCTTGCCATGCCCCATGCTGGCATGGCTTGTCTCCAGCACCTGGTGGATGGGTCTCTGCCCAGGGTGACACTCTAGGCTGGACTAGTGTCTGTCCACAGCTGGCGCATGGCCTGTTTTCTCGTTTTAGACACGACAGCTGCAGTTTGGCCACTAAGTCCCACCAGCTGAGGTCCAAGGAAAGCGGGGTGACTCATCCCCTTTGTCCAGGGGCCCCGGAGTGTGGGGTGTTCAGCTTACAAAGCTGCTCCAGTTCCTCTGTGTTAGTTTGCAATAAATCTGTATTTAAGCATTGTGGGTCTGTGTGTGCCATTTGCCACTGGACAGCTCTGCCTGTGAGTGGTCATCGGCCTTGATTCCAAGCCCGCAGGTCTGTGGCCCCCAGGTCCAGCAGCTCAAGGGGAGTTCTTGGAGGCTGTTCCCATCCAGCCCTCAGCCCTTCCAGGACTCCACAACAGCTGTCAGACCCTGCGAGAACTGACGGGGGAGGGGCGTAGCTGCATATCTCACCTCACCGAAACAAGTTCTGGAGTGATATTGCCCCAGAATCCTAAACAGCCCCACTGGAGTGCCCTTTGGCCTGGGTGCACAGGGCTTCCACCCAACTGGAGCCCACCAAACCTCAGGTGTCCCTGTCTGAGCTGCTGCAGTCTAGGGTTTCTGTCTCTCCTGAGCTTGCTCAGGACGGGACCTGGGTGGGGGTCTCAGTGAATGAAGACTTTCCCTATGGCAGGAGTTACTGCACAGATGGGACGGCCAAGCAGTGGCTGCGGTGCAGGAGGGTGAGCAGCTGAGTGTTGTGTGGAAATGTGGCCAGGAGGCGTCAGCTGCTGCACAGGGAACGCACTGGCCAGAACACTGTGCCTGGGGAACAAACCCTCACCCCACCTCAAATCTGCTCTCGCAAAGGGCCAGCTGGCAGCCAGCTCAGCCAGCAATGGATGGCTCACTCCTAAAAGTGAATAGAAAGCTCAGAGCTGCCAGAGCTGTGGACACCAGCCCAGCCAGTCCTCAGTGAGCCCTTCCCTGCTCAGAGGCCGGTGACCCCCTCCTGGGACATCCTGCCACGGGGTGTGTCCCTCAGATGGCAGCGTCTTTGGCTAGCTGAAGTCTGGTGGTAGGGGTGTGGGCCACCTGCCTGGGAGCTATCCCCAGACCCTAGGATATCCCTGGGAATGTGGACCATGAACCTGGTGGCCTGCCAGCCCTGGCAAGGCACAGTCCTGCACTCAGCTAGGAGAACACGAGTGTTGTATATCTTCGGGTTAAACTCAAGAGTCAGCCCACACCGACATGATTTTGTATATTTTATCCTACTTCCTTGGTCTTATTTCTTAAAACGGTACTTGCTTTAAAAGGACACTGTGGGTCTAGGGCTCCGTGAGGTGTGCAGCCCCGCCAGGCGCCCACGTCTCCTGCTGTACATACACAGGGCCTTGGGTGGGGAGGACAGAGGGCCATTGCAGCCTCTTGGGTAAGGTGTGGAGACCAGAGCCCGTTACTGTTGGAGGGTCCCTGGCTTGGGCCCCTTGGTCACCCTGCTCGGGAACATGGTCTTCCCCAAGTATACTTTGCTGGGACAGCAGAGGGATAGTTGGCAGGGTGGTGCAGCGCTGATGCACAGCCCTGGGTGGTCTTCGGGGGTGTTGCAGGGGCCACTGGACCACAGTGGAGATTACATGCCCTGTGGTCCAGTGCACGGCGTCTGCTGGCCCTGGGCATCCTCAGGTGTCTGGCTTTAGGCCAGGTGGGCCCCAGAAGGCAAGACCCGGGGCCAGAGGTGACCTGGCTGGCCTGTTGTCTTCCTGCTTGCCTGTCCCAAGCTTTGCGTGCTGATCAGACCCAACCAAGCCTATGTGGCTGTCACCTCAGCCAGGCCAGGCCTGCTGTCCTGTCCCCTCTTCTGTGGCTCCTAATGCCCCATCACCTTGCTGTCCTTTTTGGCCTAGCAGCCAGCTGGCTACAGTCCCTGGCCATGACAAAAATGAGTAGAAGAGCTAACACGGCCCAAGGGACACCACGGACTACAGGCCATCATGTTACCCTCTTCCCCAACACAGGCCTGGTACAAGGAAGGGGAGGGAGGGATCCCAGCCCCCTGAGTTTAATCCACCCTCAGAAATACCTAGCACCTCAGATCTGGGGTCATGGTAATTCTCACCAAGAAGTTGCGGAATTGCCCAAGCCTCTGTTTCCCCCAGGTCTCCTCCCCAGCCCGTCACTGCAAAGAAGGGTCTGCCTCTCCATGGGGACTCTTAAGGCCAAGGTAGAGCACAGGACTATAGGGAAGAGGAAGAGGTGGGACTTTCGGACCCGGTGGTGTCCACTGTGGAAGGAAGCCATCACCTGTGGGGACTAAGACATCACCTGGCCTGCGTATGGTGCAAATCCTAGCAGAGCCCATAGAGCAGAGCCAGGTGTTGGGGGAAAAGGGCCTGTACCTGGGGTCGTCTGTTGGCCAGGTGAGCAAGGGACTTTCTTACCTAGGGCGACGCCTGTAGGGTGAGTGGGCCAGGGCCTGGGGCCAACTCTGGCCTAGGCAGGAAGGATGAGTTTCTTATGGGAGAGGAAGCAGTGAGCTCAGGGTGGGGCAGGGCCAGGGGCAGGAGAGACCCGGCAGGAGAGGTGCACCAGGGGTGCTGATGAAATGCCCACCAGCAGAGAGGAACTTGGCCCCCACCAGTGCGCCCACCACAGCCCCCGTGTCCTGTCATCCTCAAGGTAGGTCCCACCTAGCTCCGTTTGTGCATCTGGGGATTCAGGAGCCCATCTTGTTCTCATGGTGACAACACTGGGACCTGAACTGAAGGCAGCACCAGCCACACCCAGGAGGCAAGCAGCGCGACGACCCGGAACAGCGTCTTGTCCTGCTCACCCGAGGAGAGCCATCTGTCTGCACTTGCAGCGGCATCTTTCCCAGAAGTTGTCTCTCAGCATGTGCCTTCCTCGCTGTCCCCAAGACACAAGCACACCCTGCAGCAGCTGGGCTCCCCATGGCCTTAGTGCGCCTTTGCCCTGTGAGTGTCCCCAGGCCCCTACCTTCTATCTTGGACACGCCTTTGCCTCTCTTGTTGGTCTCCTCAGCTCGTGCCGCGCCTCCTCCTTCCCCGAGATCGTCCTAGCATGCTGCTGCCATCTCCATGTGGCCACCGCAAGGACGCAGCGACCACCGGGGAGTCACAGCTCATAAAGGCAGGCCAGATTTGGATGTGTTTTCCAAGGCGCAGGTCATAAGTCACTGAGGGAGGACAGTTTGGATCACGGCCGGTGGTGGCAGGGGCAGGCTTGATAGATTTTTAAAACGACCCCAACTGTAGACTTCTTTTGATAGCAGCGTTCAGCGAGTGCCACTGTAGTGCACCCCGGTGTTTGCAGGCACTCCTGTGTTAGCGGAACACCGAGACCTGTGCTGGCACTGCAGTGTCAGACCTCTCCCGGCCGCTGAGGCATGTGTGCTGAGTTCACTTGCCTGCCGCCGCCCAAATCAAAGACTTTGTTTTGTTAAGAAAGCCCAGAAAATGTATTCAAAGCACACTCCTAGGAGGTGTGCATTTGCCTTCAATCTGCATCTCCCATGTGTAGGTGGGTAAGGGTCTTTTGGAGCAAGGAACAGGGTGGGGCGAGGGAACAAGGAGGTAACAGGTGTGTCTGGGCCCCTTTCAGGCCTTCCTGGAGCTAGACTTGGCAATTTCCTAAGAAAGTGAAACGAGGCCTGGGTTCCGCGTGCCAACGTCTGCCCTGTGTCCGTTCATCTGGGCTGAGGTGCAGGGTGGCAGTGATGTCCCATGCCTGAGGAGGTTTGGAGAAGCCCTTTTGTCTAAAAGGAAAAAGTTCACCTTGAAAAGCCCATTCAGTGATACCAGTAACCAGCTGCAGAAGCACAAGGTACCTCCAGAAGTCCAAGATGGCAGCCCGGCTCCTGTGGTGAATACCAGAGACCAGCCTGGGAGTGTTCCAGGCTGTGGGAAGGGGCAGTGGGGGTGCCTTGTGAGAAGCGCTCAGGAATGAGATGCCACCGTGGAGGGCCGTCCAAATGCAGGGTTGGGTGACCACGCTGCTGGTCGCTGACCTTCCCGCTGTCATAGATGCCTCACCCTGGGCGGGGCTATGCTGTGCCCCAGACAGATGGCAGTTGGGAGCCAGCTGTGCTGTGCCCTGCATCCCACTGCGACCTCAGCAGCTGGGACACACAAGCTCCACAGCCTCCACGCTCCAGAGGACAAAGTCCAACTTTCCTATGGTGTTTCAGTGTGACCGTCACACGGTTCTTGGTGGCATAAATGACTGCCTTGGCCAGTGTCTTCCTTTCTGTTCCTTGCCCCTGGGACCCATGGCAGTGTTTCATTCAGTGAATATCAGTTTATTTATCCACCCTGGCTGATGAGGACTTGGGTTGGGTCTGGGTCCTCACTCATGAGTATAAAAGGTCTACCCCTGTGGGACACAACACATAGAAAGTGGGCATGGGAAGCCGTGCCATAAGTTCAGGGCCCATGGGGCAGCAGGAGGTGGCCCCAGACCCCACCTACCCAGGATAGCCCAGCCCATGGCTGGATTGGTGGGATCCTCAGATCCTTACAAGGGGCAACACCCCATCAGGCCAGATCTCAAGGGGCTCTTATGGGACAGAAGCTGGACCCAAGGCCTGCAGGGCACAGGAAGACAGGACACCGTGTTAGTGCAGAGCCCCACAGGGACCCCTAAAGAGCTCCCTGCAAGGTGCTCATCCAGGTATACACAGGTTGTGGGGGTTAGGGATACTACCCCGGTCAGAGGGGCTGCAGTCTCTGAAGCCTGGCTTCTCCATGACATCCCCCTCCCCACCTCCCCTGCCTTTGCTGCCTCTGCATCAGACCAGATGGAGGTGACACACACCCCCTTCCCAGCTGTTGGGCAGAGCCCTGGCATCCCTCCGCCTCCATTTCCTCACCTGAAGAATGACCAGTGTTGAGCAGGAAGGGTGTCTCCTTGGACCTAGTGTGTCTGCAGTCCTGTGTTGGGTCCTGCTGTGGTGGTCAGCGTGGACCATCAGCAGCCCTGGCCTCCAGCGAGCAGTCCTGGCTGGCTGGGTCTCCAGGATGAACTCCATGGAGCTGGAGTGGTGGAGGGCACAGCCCCCACCCCATCCCTTCAGGCCCTGGCTTCCAAGAAGACAGCCTGGTCCCTGTGCCCCTTCCCTCCAGCCCCCATCAAAGGTGCCCCCCCACCATCACACACACAAAAGTTTGCCGTTTTCTTTTTTTTTTTTTTTTTTTTTTTTGCCGTTTTCTTTTTTAGAAGGATTTTTTTTTCTTTTTTTTTTGGGGGGGGGTGGGGACTGGCTCAGGCTGCCTTAAGGGTGGGTCTGAAAAGGCATGTGGAGCTGAGGATCAAAGCACAGTGCCCTGTGCCTGATTGGGTTTGCCTTAGTAGGCACTTAAACAAGTGAGCTAACCTGCAAGCCCCCAAGTCTGCCATTTTAACCACTTGTCAGTGACATTTGGGACCCATGCTGTGGGGCCATTACCACAACTCATCTCCAGCACTTGGTCATCTCCGCAGCTGGAACTCTGGTGTCTGCTATGCTCTCCTGTGTGTTGCTGCCATTGGAAAAAAAAAGCCAGGAGTTTGTAAGAGCCCCATTTCTGGGCTCTTGGAGAAAGCTCCAGGGGACTCCCAAGCCGCAGTCACTGTAGCACAGAGCCCTCAGTCCCTGCTGCCCCCACACCCCCTGGGGGGTCAGAACAGTGTCCCCTGCCAAGCTGCAGTCAGCCCTGGAAGTCCCTCATGAGGTTCCACTCCTGAAGGACAGTGGGAGTTCACCTGGCAGGAGGGCCTCCAAGGTGGGGCTGGAGCAAGACAGATCTGGGGACAGAAAGTCCCTGCTGGGCCCTGTGTGGCAGCCAAGGAGGAGCAGAGGCAGGCAGGGGCACCATGAAAGGCCCCAAGATTCGCTTTTACAGAATAACCTCAGATGGGTTTCCAGATCTCTGTAACTTCTCAGTTTGACCAATCCCAGAAGCGCAGAGAGCCATGAAGATGCAAAGCAGCTTCCCCAGTACAGCGGCGGTGTAGCTGTGGTGCAGACAGGGCCAGGGCCCGGCAGGGGATGGGCCTGCTGGGCTCATGCTGGTGCCACCAGTTCCTCACAAGTTGTGTCCACAGCCACATAGACTCCCCTCAAGAGTGTTTGGCTTTGAAAAAATAAACAAATAATAACAATGAGTGTTTGGCTTTGAAAAAATAAACAAATAATAACAATGAGTGTTTGGCTTTGAACTTGTTTAGTAGCTCAGGCCGACCTTGAACTCCAAGCAATCCTTCTGCCTCAGCCTTTCAGCCAAGGGCTGGGATTGCAGGCACGCATAACCACACCGAGTGAGGGGACGGGTTCTTACTGTGTAGCCCAGGCTGGCCTTGAACTCAGGATGATCATAGTGCCTCAGCCTCTCAACATCCATTCATGATGAAAACCTTGGAGAGAACAGGTATGGGAAGATTTTATCTGAATCTGATAAAAGCCACTTATGAAAAGCCTACTGCCAGCATCATATTAACTGGGAAAAACCTGAAAGCTTTCCCATTAAAATGAGGAGCAAGATAAGGATGTCTACAATCACCACTCCTGTTCAGTACAGCTCTTGAAACATGAGCCAGAGCAACCAGGCAAGAGAAAAAAAAAAAAAAAAAGGAGGATGTGTATAGGAAAAGAGTAAGCTTATTATTTGCAGATGACATAATTCTCTACTTACAAGATCCCCTAAACCACCAAACATCTAGAATTAATTACCAAACTCAGCAATATAGCAGGATACTAAATCAACATATAACAGTCAATAGCATTCTCGTACACCAATAATGAATTCATTGAGAAATGGGAAAATGTCAGTCACAATAGCATCAAAAAAAAAAAAAAAAAAAAAAAAAAAAAAAAAAAAAAAAAAAAAAAAAAAAAAAAAAAAAAAAAAAAACAGAAGCTAAGCAAGGAAGTGAAAGACTTCTGTGGTGAAAACTGTATCACTCTAAAAAAGGATATTGAAGAGAACATCAGAAAATGGAAAGATACCCAGTGCTTCCAGGTAGGTAGAGCCAACATCATCAAAATGGCTGTATATCTAAAACTGGGTATATAGCATTAGTGTAATTCCAGTCAAAGCACCAACAGCATTCCTCCCTGATCGAGAGAAAACAATACCAAAATTGACACAAAACCAGAAGAAGCCCAGAATGCAAAAGCAGTGCTGAGCAATAAGAGCAGAGCAGCAGGTATCACAGTCCCGTGGCTGAAGGCATATTACAAAACTTTGTTGGTACAAACAGCATGGACCAGGCACAAAAGCAGACATGCAGATCCATGGTGTAGAAGAGAGGAAGTAGAAACAAAACCCTGCGCAAACCTACCCATTTCGTTGTTGATGCAGGCGGCAAAAACATACACTAGAAGATAGCCTATTTAGTAAATGATGGGGAAAATTGGATATCTGCATGCTGAAGATTGAGTCCAAACTTATATATCTTACCATGTACTAAACTAAAAAATCAAAGATCTACATTTTTTTTTTAAACAGTCTCACTATGTAGTTTAGAGCTCACTGTAGCCCAGGCTGGCTTCAAACTTGTGGTATTCCTGCTTCGGCCTCCCATGTGTAAAGATCTACATCTTAAAACAGAAACTCTTGCTCTTCTTCCGGTTCCAGGCACTTGGCAGCTGCGGTTTACAGTACAGTTATGGCCAAGTCCACGAGCCACACCACACACAGCCAGTCCCCAAAATGGCACAACCCCAAGGAGGTCAAGCCCAAGATCATCCCAAAGGGAAGAAACCACAGGCTCACTTGACCTACCTACATTGCCCACCCCAAGCTTGGGAAGTGTGTCCATGTCTGCATTGCCAAGGGTCACAGGCCTTGCCAGCCAGAGGCCCAGGCTCCCAAAGGTGCCCAGCCCCTAAAGGTACCCAGGCCTCCATGGAGGCTGCGCAATAAAAACCTCTTACTGCTGATGTAAAAACTGAAGGGCTGGTGTGATCCCCTGGGGTGTCATCTGTGGGGGAAAGGTGTCCTCCTGTGCTCTTTGTACAAATAAACCTGAGGCAGGATTAAAAAAAAAAAAATCTACTAGAAGATGTTTAAAAAGTTGGAACTCTCGGGCCCGGCGGGATGGCTCAGTGGTCTAAAGCGCCTGCTTGGGAAAGCTTGGGCTGCTTCAGGGACCGCGGTTCAATCCCCGGCACCACATGCTGCGCCAGCTCTGCCCTTGGGGCAGGCTGAGCCGGCCATAAAAATGAATGAACAAACAAATAAAAGTTCTGAAACAAGAAAAATAAATAAATAAAATAAAAAGTTGGAACTCTTGAAGACATAGACATAGGTAAGGACTTTCTGAACAGAACCCCAATGGCACAAGAAAACACTGAGAATTAACAAATAGAGTGAAATGAAATTGAAAAGCTTCTGTGCTGCTAAGGAACCAATCAACAGTGGAGACACAGCCTACAGAATGGGACGAGTTTTGGTCAGCTATTCCACAGATGGGAATAGCATTTGGAATATATAAAGAACTTAAAAAAAAAAAAAAAAAAAACTATTTGTTTTGTATTTTTAGAGAAGGGTTTACAGGGTGTTCAGGGTCTCACTACTAAATTGGACTCCTACTGATCTGCCTGCTTACAGCCTCCGAAGAGCGGGGACTACAGGTGCATGCCACCACGTCCAGTCTGGAACTAAAAAGCTTTAGACCCCCTGAAATAAAAGATCCAATAACCGAAACGAACACACACTTATCAGAAGTACAAATGGCCAATGAATATGTGAAAAAATGTTGGATATCACCAATCCTCATGTGCAAATTAAAACACCACTGAGATTTCATCTTACGCCACAAAGAATGGGCATCATAAGGAAATCAGTTTGTTATTACAAATGCTAGCAAAGCTGTAGAGATTCTTCTAGATGATTGGTGGGAATATAAACCAGTACCATTAATTCAGTAGACATCAGTACAAAGATGCCTCAAAGAACTAAGCATAACCAAAACGAAACAGAAAAATCTAAAAAGCTAAAACTAGAAATTCAGTTTCACCCAGCTATTCCCCTTCTAGGTATCTTCTTGAGTTAACGCCATCATATTGCAGTGATCCATGCACACCCATGTTTATAGCCACACAACTTATAACAGCTAAATCTCAGAAGTGGCCTATGTACTTGTCAGCAAGTGGGTAAAGATACACACAGTGGAGTAGTGCCCTTCCATAGCGAAGGATAAACCTGAGTGAGGCATTAGCAGGAAATTGGTTGCACCATGAAGCCATATTGTTCAGTGAGAAAAAATCGGACACAGAACTTAAGTATCTTGCGATTTCTCTTATATGAGAAACTATATTTTAAAATGGATAGGAATAGCTGGAAAAATACATAAAATGAAAGATGGATAATCTGGAATAGGGAAGGAGATCTTTTGTGAATGGTAAGGTGACAGTGACGTAGCCAGTAGCACAACTTTGAGAGTAGATGGTGAACACAGCCTCACGAGGCCAGCGTTGGACTTCTCAGTCCCAGGACTGCAAGACAGTTAAAGTGTGCTATCTCTGCAGCTCAGCTTGGCCTTGAACTCCCTTATAGAGCCCAGGTTGGCCTTGAATTAACAGTGATCTGCCTGCCTCAGCCTCCCAAGTGCTAGGATCACAGATATGCACCACCATGCCTGGCAGACCTGTTTATTTCTAAACATCAGGTTTTGAGCATTCTTTTTCTATTCCAAACAAAAGTCTTGCTGGCAATATGATTTGTGAATATTTTCTCCTGCTTTCCCATGGTGATCATCACAGAAGTCTTCTGCAACCGTGAAGCCTGGCCGTTTCTCCCTAGCTGGAGCGGCTCACAGGACTTGGGGAGACACACTGAGCATCCATGGGTTATGGGAAAGGTCACACAGAGGACATAGAAGAGGTGTGTGTGAGACATATGCGGGGGTGAGGAGTCCAGAGTCCCCCATGTCCATCCAGCACTGCAGGGAGTCTCAAACCTGTCACTGACAAGATGACTATGACATCCTCGGCCATAGGTGAACTTGGCCACTGGTGCTGAAAGTCCCACCCATAATCCTGGCCGGGTCTCTCCAGGGACCAGATGCCATTCAGAAGCATCCGGTCACCGTGTTCGCATGCTGAAGACATTTCTCACTTTGGAGGAGTCCAAGGCTTAGGAGTTGTACGCCAGCAATCTGAAACCAACCGCGTAGTTCACAACATTGTAGTCTAACTGGTGTTTTCATCTGTTAAATGTAGACTGTCTCAGAGCAAAAGGATTGATTGTTGAGAAGAGCCAATGGATCGATCAAGTTTTCCTTTTATGAGTCAGGATTTTGTGTCACATCTGAGAAAGAAAATCAGCCTTATTCTAGATCTCAGAGATTTTGCCTTGGTTTTGTGAGTCTCATAATTTCTGTCTGACATGTAAGTCCAAGATTCACTTTGAGTTAATTTGTATCTAACACAAGAGGCTCTTTTAAAAAAAAAAACAAAAAAAAAAAACATTTTTAATTCCCTTGTTTTTGTCTGATTGCTTAGAAAGACCACTTTTCCACTGCCAGATTATTTTTGGCCCTTGTCTAAAAAAATTAGAGATATTTGTGTGGACTTATTACTTATTCTACAAAGAGCAATTAAAATATATGGTGAATATTAATGTTTAATTTTTTAAAAATTACAATAAAAGGCACATGGCCATGAATCCCAGAAGTTTCCCTTATTTCGAATGCACTTATACCACCCTTCTGCCACATTTTGAAGTAGTTCAGGATGTCCTTTTTCCTGAGGCATAATAAAAAATATGAGGGCCGGCAGTATAGCTCAGTGGACTAAGTGCTTGCTTAGGTAAGCGCAGGGGCCAGGGTTCAATCCCTGGCACTGCATGCCATGCTGGCCCTGCCCCAGGTACACTGAACTGGTGATGGAGTTGGCATGGTGGTGCACACCTGTAATCCCAGCACTAGGGAGGCAGAAATCAGGAGCATCACTACAAGTCAAAGCTGTATAGTGATATACTGCACAAGAAAAAAAAAAAAACTTAAAAAATATGCTAAGTGCTGTTGCTGAGTGCTAAGTACCATAGAATAGAAAATGGGCTCGTAAAACCATGACACGACATCCTCATGGCTTGCCCACCAGATCCTCACCCAGGGAGTATGCTGTAGAGTGTTGGTAAATTTCCACACAAGTGTTAGTGATTTTCCTGGAGATTTTCTTTGTTTTTATTTTGTGTATTTATTCAGGGTCTGCAGGGTCTTACTACACAGATCGGACTCATAGTGATCCTCCTGTTTCCAGCCTCCCAAGCACTGGGATTATAGGTTCTTTCCTTTTGATTTCTTTCATATATTTACATTATGTTTTTGGAGGCCATACTCTGTGGCTTCTGCTAGCTCTAGGTGTCAGGATTGTTTTCTGGCCTGGGACATCTTGGTGTGACCCGTAGGCACTAAGAAGGACATGTGCTCTGCTCCTTGGGGAGTAGGCTATCCCTGGGAGTTCTGGGTCTGGGTCTCGGCTGGCTGCTCGGCAGTTTTATGAATCGCTGAGTGTGCACTTCTTGAATCAACTATGATTGTGGCCAAGGCTGGAGGCTTGTGTCCTCCCTAAAGCTCGCACTGGGACGGACCATGAAGAGGATCCACCTTCAGGACTTGGTGACACCCAGTGTACTTGGTTGTGACAAGGACCTCAGGATGAGGTGCTTTTTTTTTTTTTTTTTTTTTTTTTTTTTTTTTTTTTTTTTTTTTTTTTTTTTTTTTTTTTTTTTTTTTTTTTTTTTTTTTTTTTTGAGACAGGGTCCAGGTGTGCAGTTCAGGCTGGCCTTGAACTCACTATGTAGCTTAGGCTGGCCTCAAACTCAAAGTGATCCCCTGCCTCAGCCTCCTGAGGGTGGGGATTACAAGCATGCACCTGGCATCTGACTGCTGGATTTCAGGTTTGCAGTGTGCTGTCCCCTGGATTCATGGTCCTCTCTTGCTGATATGTCACCTCTCTCTGGATGCTTGTATGGTTTTTTCTTTGTCTTTTGCTTTTAGATATTTTTAAATGATGTCTTATAGATTGATTTATGTACAAAGTGGGGCTTTGCTCAGCTTAAATTTGCCAATTTAAGTTAAGATCGGGATGTTTGGGGACGTTATTTATTCAACTGCTTTGCAGTGCCACTTTCCCTCTGCCCCTTTCAGTGATGCCAGTGATGTGGACCCCGTCTTTGTGTCTCGCAGATTCCTGTGGCCCTGCCCGTGGTTTCCTTGTTTCCGCCCTGTCCTCAGGATGAGTGGATCTCACAGAGTCTCCTCTGCCATCCCCACCGCAGTGGCAGGTCCAGCCCACTCAGGAGGGCTGTAAGTTTCCTCACTGAAATTTTTCAGTTTTATACTTTTGCTCTGTTCTTTTCATTAAAAAATAAACTCATGGATGTGCCTTGCTGAGGTTTCTCTTCTGTTCCTGCGTCTCAGGAGGGGTCGTTGCTTCGAGGGGAGGCCGTTGGGTCGTGGTGGCCCTGTCCCCTCTGAACCTCCGTGGTGCTGACGTCTGCTCGCTGCTCTTCCTCAGGGTGTGATTCTCCTCCCTTTTCGTCTGAGGAGCGATCTTGGATTACATCGTGGGCATTTCAGGACACATTAGGGTACTGTGGCGCCCACAAAACCATCTTGGCAGGCAGTCAACCTTTATAGTTTAAATGCATGCCTGGGTTACATCTGTGTATGGCAGTTGCAAAGAGAGTTGGAATTTGCTACGTAGCCCTAGGCTGACTAACTCCGGGTGCTTATCCTGCCTCGGCCTCCCTGGTGCGAGTATTACAGGGAGACCATTTTGTTCCAGCCTTGATACACTGTTCTGATGGCGCATCCAGGGAGGGTCACGGTCTTCCACTGGACCCAGACTCCACAGCCATGAGTGGAGGGGGACAAAGGCCACGGCCACTCCGATGGTCCAGCAGCGCTGGGTGGGCACAGAGTCCTAGCTCTGCTGCTTCTTGTTTCCTGGTCCTTGAGGCAGAGAGAGGAGCTTCACCAGTGGCTCAGTTGTCCTCTTGTCTGTCCTGCAAGGGCTTGGGTGGCGAGGCTCCTCTCCCAGCACTCATGTGTGGGCCATGAGGCTCTGGCCCAGGGGCCTCGCTAGTGCACCTTCTTCCTGGCTGCAGGGCCCCTTTCTGGGCGTCTGTCTGATGCTGTGCTTGGACCACCTCTTCTGGCCCTGGAATTCAGAGCCCAGTGAATTCACCGTCCTATTTTCTCAAGGAAACCAGGAGCCAGCTGGATGTGCTGTGATGCCGGCGCTCTGGGAGGCTGAGGCAGGAGGCTCACAAGTTTGATCCAGCATAGGTAATTTAGTGAGACACAGTCTCAAAATAAACAGAAAAGCTGGGGATTGACTCAGTGTGAAGGCCTAGGTTCAGCCCCGATCACTGAAAAAAAAAAAAAAAAAGTCCCCAGACCAAATACTTCCCGAAGCCACCTTACCCCCAGAGAGGGCTTTTTCTGTGGACCGCAGTCTTTGCAAAGGCCCTGGGGTCTTACACAGGGCCAGTGAGAAGTGGGCAGTGGGAGAGCAGAGGAGAAACAGGAAGGCTGGGGCTCGTGGCCATGCAGTACCGGGCACTGAAACCACAGAGACACGCGGACTAGGGGTGGGAGGAGGAAGGGGAGAAAAAGTGGCACTATCACTGCCCCATGGCCAGCCTGGCTGCTGGTCCCTCCAAGGCTCTCAGGTTTGCCCACCCCAAAGATCAAAGGCCTGAGGAGTGGGATGGGGCAGCAGGACCCTCGAGCGGTGCAAGTAGGAGTAGAGGGACGTAAGGGGTGGCCACTCTTCTCAGCTGTTCCCACTGGGATAAAAATATCAGCTTGCAAATCAGCTGCTAGTCTTGTTGCTAGGTAGAGTTCAGCCCTGAGTCGCTATTCTGTGCTAAGTTTGGCTGAACAGCTTTGCCTGGGAATCAGAGACGCATCCCTGTGCTTGTGTGTGGCTGGCTGCCTGGGGTGGGGGTGGGGCTGCCAGGGCTGTCACCCCCTCCCCACCCAGTCAGCCTGGCACTGAGAATGAGAAACACGTGTGTCCGCCCAGGTGCAGAGGGGCAGCTGGGGGTTGGGGAGGAGCAGGAAGAAGCCCCATTTCCCAGAGGGCACTGGCTGAGGTGGTGGTACAGGGGCCACCCCAGGGAGCACTTGGGGGTCTTCGTGTCCTTGGCAGAGGCTCTCAGCCAAGGGACCAGGCATCAGGCAGCTGTGGCCAGTATTAAGGGGCCCTTACAAGGAGGAGTGCCTGTCCTGCCCTGCTATCACCAAATCTTTGCACACAGCCAATCCCCAAGGTGGCTTTGGTTGGGGCCAGGACAGGGGGACGCTTGCAGAGCTGGAGGCTGTGTGAAAGCTGGAGTGAGCCAGGGGCCCCGCTCGAACCTCTGGGTCTGCAGCCTGTGCTAATGGCAGAGTCTGGTGCAGGGCTGGAGAAGGCAAGGGACCCAGGCCCAGCCACTGGCGTGGAGGTGTTTGTGGCTTTGTGTGTGTGGTGCCAGGGAAGACCCAGGGCTGTAGTGCTAGGCTCCATAGGCCTTGTTTTTTTTTTTTTTTAAATGTGTTTGGTACAGGGTCTCACTATGCAGCTGAGACTTGTGATCCTCTTGTCCTCAGCCTCCCCATCACTGGGATGCGCCACCACACCTGGTCTCCTCGGTGGCCGGCTCAGCGTGCCCAGGAATGGGCCTGGTGCCAGGGATTGAACCCCGGTCTCTGCACTTGCCTAAGTGGGTAGTCTACTGAGCCATCTTGCCAGCTTTCCTGGCCTTTCTAAAATTTTGTTTTGAGACAGGGTGTCAGCAAGTTGCCCAGGCTGGCCTTGAACTCATGAGCCTCCTGCCTAGGTGGCCTGAGTAGCTGGGATTTCAGGAACACATGCCTAGTTGTTGCTCTTCGTTCTCCTCCCTGCCCCTGACAAATGCAGGCGCATGATGGGCTCCCTGTGGTGCCTGGAAACCATGCTGTGTTCCACAGAGGGAGGTTTTGATTCTCCACACTTCCAACCCCCATGACCCCAAAAGAGGCTTTGTGCAACCACCAAGGGGCACTAGGGCCCACAGCATCCCAAGGAGAGCAGATACCAATGAGGATCTGGGCCTCATCTTGGCTGATGGGCAGCCAGGGCTCCTGCCCTTTCCTCAGCGCTCCCGTCCACTCCCAAGACATGTATGCGCTTCCACTGCTTGTGTTGCTCTTGTGGTTGACTGACGCGTCAGCAGTGGTATCTGGCCCTGGGGCTGAGGTGGGGAAATACTTGTGAGAGAAGACTATTTCTTAAGGCACTGCATTGTGGAATAATGTAGAGCCGACCCTGGCACTGCAAGGCCCATTGTGTGGGAGGCTCGGACAGATGTCGCCTCGTTACGTCAAGGGGCAGGGCCGCTCAGCTTGTCCTCCCTTGCACAGGCCGCCAGCTGTTCCCTTTGTTTATTCTCTTTAATAACAGCTTTATTGAGGTATAATTCACACAGTATAAATTCACCCTTTGGCGAGAGCAATTCACCCGCATACGGCCCTCTTCACCGCC
The DNA here is from genome assembly GCA_004027025.1 of Myocastor coypus. NCBI lineage: Eukaryota > Metazoa > Chordata > Mammalia > Rodentia > Myocastoridae > Myocastor > Myocastor coypus. The sequence continues at coordinate 6,464 of PVJA010003907.1, read as the reverse complement.
TAAGTTTAGAATATTTTCCTTACCCCAGAAATCACTGTGCCTCTGGGGACAGTGGGCACCTGTACCGGCCACTAATCAAATCTGCCTGTGGATTCTTAGAAGGAAGTTGGACCTCACGCCTCACACACAGATCTGCCCAGAACGAGCAGGAACCTAAGCTGAAAAGCTGCAACCACCACAGTCTCCCAGCAAAGCACAGCGGTGATTTTCATGGCTTTGGATTCTCGGTGGCATTTTTGACAGGACGATAAAGCACAGACAACAACTTTTAAACATAGGTTACATGGTGCTTATTAAATTTTTTTTTTTTTTTTTTGTGGGACCAAGGTTCGAACTCACGACCTTGCACTTGCCCAGCAGGCACTTGTGCCTCGGAGCTATCTCCCCAGCCCCTATTAAAATTTTAAAAAAGAAAAAAAGGTCGGAGCCCCAAGATGGCAGAGAAAGAGCCTCTTGGGGAGTGGCCATGCAGATGCTGGAGTGTAGCAGCATGAGGAGGACAAGATGGTGAGGCAGGTGGGTCCTGTGGACCCTGGAAAGAGCTGAAGCATGGATGGAAGCCCCCAGAGAGTGAAGGGAAAAACTTCCAGGAAGAAGGAGGCAGGTGGTGGTGCTTTCTCTGAGACAGGACTCACTGGAAGAGAGGAGTGGTTCAAACTTGTGGACACTTGGAAACAGCTGGCGACCCCAGAGGCCTCTGCAAAGAGATGCAGCCATGGAGGAAGCAGCGGATGCGAAGGCCTACGCTGGCTGGTGGCGAGTGCTGAGGGCTCGGTTGCCTTGCGCGCATGCGCACACGCATGGGAGAGTGGCTCGGAGCCAGCTTGGAGAGGGGCCGGCTGAGCTCAGAACTCCGAGCAGCTGCCTGCTCCATCTAGTGGCTCCCAGCTGGGCTCAGCCCCGCGGAAGGTGTGCTGATGGCTGCAGGTTCACTGAGTTTGGTCTTGGTCAGAAGGTGCAGGCTCACTGAGCTTATCCACTTCCCCACCAGAAAACTGCTTGTTGGGATAAATCAACATGGATATGGATTCTGTCTCCACATGCTGTCTACCAGTGACAGCAGAGACATACCTGGAAATGGACTTTTTGGTGTTCCCCTCTTGATGGTTGTTGTTTTGCTGTTGTTTGTTTTCTTCATTGTTTGAAATTTATTTATTTATTTATTTATTGCTACACCATTTTTCTATTCAGAACCCTCCAGTGGCTTCCCATCGCAGGCAGGGCATATCCAAGTGGTCAGGATCCATGTGGTCAGCCCGCCCCTGTCTCAGCGACAGCTTCCACAAGGCGGATGAGAATGCCCTGGGTTCAGGCCACTTTGGATACCAGTTACTGAGGAGCCCTGAGGTGGGCCCCAATCTCCTGCCAGGTATTATAGTCCCCGGTAGAAAGAAAGAAGAACAAGAGCAAAATACCACTACAGACCCCAGAGGCCTCTGCTGGACCTGGCTGACCAGCTGCTCATGAGGAACAAGCGGCCCTCAGTCTTCTCTTATGTGAGTGTGCACGTGGTTCTAGCCTCTTCGTGGTTCTGGTTCTGTTCTGTTTTTAGCTCTTCCTTCTCTCTTTCCCTCCAGTTTGTTGCACCAGTTTTTCGAAGTTAACATGATCCCCCTTCATCCTCCAGCTTTCCTTCTAATCTCTTCCTCTTCTTCCACTTCTCTAATTTTTTTCCCTGGCCCATTTTAAATTTTTGACTCCTTGGGCCCGGCAGGATGGCTCAGTGGTCTAAAGCGCCTGCTTAGGAAAGCTTAGGGACTGTGGTTCGATCCCTGACACCACATACTACACCAGCCCTGCCCTCAGGGCAGGCTGAGCCGGCCATAAAAATAAACAAACAAACAAACAAACAAAAGTTCTGAAACAAGAAAAAGTAAAAACAAAAATAAAATAAAAAATAAAAATAAATTTTTACTCCCAAGGGCAAAATTTACATGTTAAGGATTTATACACTGCATATAATTCTCTGGTTTGTTTTAGATTTTGTTATATAACCACAAATCTAGTCCATACAGTTAAAATTAGCAAATTAATCATTATCTTTTGCCATTTTCTAGACTGTATTTGATGTTATTGTCATTGCTGATGGCACCACTGTAGTCAAAAGTGACATAATTATTCTAAACAGTGGTTCTTCCGGGTATTCCAAGAATGAAATTGAATATGGGTCACAGAAAATACTGTGGGACAGCACCGAGGAACCAGGGCCTGGGCCAAACAGGCAGCAACTTCTCATCCCCAACAAACTGCAGAGCTAGGATCTTGCACTGGACTTAAACTCCAAAGCTAGCCATTCCTGGAAGATACCTTGAAGAAGTAGTCACGTCCTGAGCCTTCTAATTACTAGCAGTAAAGGAACTCACCATGGGTAGTTTATAAGCACAACCCCAGGAATTAAACAAAACAAAGAAAGAAGGAAAAGAAAAGAAAAGAAAACAAGAAGACACTTAAACAATGCCCAATCCCCGACATCCAGTTCACCAAAGGCAAACTCAGGGACAGTGAGGTGGGACAATCCAAAAGATCAGGAAAACAGAGGAGCACAAATAAGCAGCATAATGGTGAACCTCAAACTTCCAGAAAAATGAAGAGCAGGCTAAACCAAAAGCTCCGATGAGGGAGGAAATTATGACAATTGGATTAGAAATTAATGCATGACAGACTAAAAAGCAATACAAAGAATCAATGAATCAAAGAGTTAGTCCTTTAAGAGATTAAATGAAATCAACAAACCCTTATCCAACTTTATGAGAGAGAGAGAGAGAGAGAGAGAGAGAGAGAGAGAGAGAGAGAGAGAGGAGAACAAGGAAGGGTGAAATCACAGTAAACCCTGAAGAAATCCAGAAGATCATCTGTACCTACTTTGAAAACTTGTACTCTAGTGGAATGGGAAATGCAGAAAAAAATTTAAAAATGGGCAGATACATATAGATTACTAATGCTGAATCAAGAAGATATAAAAATCCTAAATTAACCAATATCAATCAGTAAGATTAAAGATGTAATTAAAAAACCTACCAACAAAGAAAGGCCTAGGCTCTAAAGCAGTGGTTCTCAACCTTTCTAATGCTGTGACTCCTCAATACAGTTCCTCATGTTGCGGTGACCCCAAATCAAAAAATAATTTTGGTGGCTACTTCAAAACTGTAATTCCAAATAAATAACACTTTCCGATGGCTTTAGGTGACCCCTGTGCTTTGGTCAGTCGATCCCTGCCAGGGTCGCGACCCACAGGTTGAGAACTACTGCTCTAAAGGATTCGCTGCTGAATTCTACAGGAAATTTAAAGATCAGGCTGGCTGGGCGTGGTGGCTCACACCTGTAATCCCAGCACTTGGGAGGCTGAGGCAGGAGGATTGCTGTGAGTTCGAGACCAGCCTGGGCTACAAAAGTGAGCTCAAAGCCAGCCTGAACTGCACAGTGAGACCCTGTCTCAAAAAGCCAAAAAAAAAAGATCAGGCTGGCCAAATAGCTTAGCAAATTAAAGTGCCTACAAGCAGCTGCAGGGGCTACCATGCCAGCCCTGCCCCCAGGGTGCATTGAGATGGCAGTTGAGACTGGGTGATCTAGTAGTAAGACCCTGAACACCTTGTGGATCTTTCCCTAAAAATACAAAAAAAAAAAAAAAAAAAAAAAAAAAAAAAAAAAAAAAAAAAAAAAAAAAAAAAAAAAAAAAAAAAAAAAAAAGAGAAGTTGAACTAACACCACTGCTCAAACTCTTTAATGAAATTGAAAAGGAAACAATACTCTCAAATTCATTCCTGGAAGCAAGTATTACCTTGATGCCAAAACCAGAGAAGGCCCCAACTAAGACATCTACAGGCCAATCTCTGTAATGAACATAGGTGAGAAAGTCCTCAATCAGATCCTGGCAAATAGAATGCAGTAAATCATCAAGAAGATTACACACCACGACAGAGTGGGATTTATTCTGCGGAGGCAGGGATGGTTCAGCGTAGGTAAACTGATAAATGTAATATACCATATTAACGGAGTCAACGCAAATCATATGATCATCTCAACAGCTGGAGAAAATGCTTTTGACAAAGTCCAGCACTTATTCACTTCGTGTGTGTGTATGTGTGTGTGTGTGTGTGTGTGTGTGTGTGTGTGTGTTTCCAGGGATTGAACTTGGGACCTTGCACTTTCTAGGCAGATGTTTATGCCACCGAGCTATCTTCACAGCCCCTCAGCACCTATTCATGATAAGAAAAGCCTATAGAAAAAAGATATTTTGGAGTTTTTTCCTCCATCAGCTGGCAAGGACACTGGTGTTGAGGACAGTAATGCCCATGAGTTCTGGTGCATTGGTATAACCCCAGATGCAGGGGCTTCTGGCCAGGCGCCTGTGGGTTCACATTGTTGGAGCGTTCGCTGTCTCTCTGGGGTTGCAGCTCTCTGTAAGTCCAGTGTGGCTGAACCAAGAAAGAAGGCATATGCAGATTTCTATAGGAATTATGATTCCATGAAAGATTTTGAAGAAATGAGGAAGGCTGGTAGCTTTCAAGTGCAAAGTGATGTAGAAATAAAAAGGTTTCTTTGGGTTGAGTTCCATAGATGTTTGTCACTGACTGGTGTTCCTGAAGTGTGAAGCATGAATATATGGGCTAAGGAATACTTAGATTCTCATGACAAATAAACACTTGGGTTTGTAAAAAAAAAAGATGTTTTGTTTAAATTTCAATCTGATAAAAGCTGTCTATGACAAATCAACAGCCAACATCATAGTAAATGGACAAAACCGCAAAGCTTTCACTCTAAAATCAAGAACAAGATAAGGATGTTCACTGTCATCATTCTTGTTCAACATAGTCCTAGGAACTTTAGCCAGAACAATTAGACAAGAGGAAGAAATAAAAGGAATAATATCATTACTTGTGGATGACATGATATTTTACATAGAAGAGCTCCAAAATGGCACTAAGAATCCGCTAGATTTAATAGACAAATTCTTTAACATAGTTAGCTGGATACAAAGTCGACACCCAAAAATCAATAGCTTTCATGGACATGAATAACAAACTCACCGAGAGAGAAATTAAGGAAACAATACCTTTCACAATAACATCCAAAGAAATGAAATAGCTGCTGATCTATCTAATGGAGGATGTAAAAACCTCTACATTGAAAACTGCAGTACCCTGAAGAAGGAGACTGAAGTGAATATCAGAAAATGGAGTGATATCTCTTGCTCTTGGGTAGGAGGAACCAATAGAGTGAAAATGGCCAGACTTCTAAAACTGTTGTGGTTGTTGAACACATTTATGACCAAAATTCCAATAGAATATCACACTGAATTAGAGAATACAATCCTAAAATTCATTTGGAACCAGAAGTAAAAAGAGTCTCTCCAGTTTTCTTCATGGCCCACGTAGTCTGTATTTGTAATGCCATGGAAAAGTTACTGGAATTCTAGCGAGTTAATTCCAATCTACCACTTGCAGTGCTACCTATGGGGAAAATAAAGACACTAAGGTCTGTTTATATTTACAGGGAGTCAAACAGTCCTAAGTCCAGCCACGATGGTGGCTATCTAGAACACAGGTCACAACCCAGAGCTGAACCTCGATTTTATTAATTGATGATGAAGTGAGTGGCTTGAGGATGAGTGGCTGTGAGAATGGAGGGGAGCAGGTGAGTGCTGTGGGCTGGGCTGGGCTGGGCAAGTGGCGCAGGTCACCTCGGCAGTGTGCAGAGAAAAAGCCATGTAAAAAGAATAGTCTGCATAACACAACTGAGACACTATCTAATGTTTGGGGGGCAGTGCTTTAGCTCTGATGTGTAACCTGTAAACCCCAGGAAGTCTTAGCCTCTATGTCGAGGCTCAATCCCAGATGACAGAGTGGAGCACCTGCTTTTCTTCTCCTGGCTCACACAAGGGAACAACAGCAGGGTCTGGGGAAAACACTGTCTGCCCTCTTTAAAAACTACCATGAGCACCTCAACTGGACAAACATGCCTTGCTTAAATATAGTTAGAGGGATAAGGGAAAGTCCTAGGCCATCCTATACATATCAGTACGTGGAAATAGGGTCAGGCTCAGGCAAAATGGAGACGATCGCTCCTCCGAGGAGAGTTAGTTGCCTAGGTGATCTTCCACAACTGCAAATGTGATTGTGGGCAGCAAAGGCAAGGCAGGGGGCAGGGCAATGTCTGACCTAAAATTATACTATAAAGCTACTGTGATAAAAACAGCATGATACTGGGGGGAAAAAAGACCTGATGACCAATGGAATTGATTAGAAGATGCAGAAATAACTCCAGAAACATTTAATCACCTTGTCTTTGACAAAGGTGCCAAACATATTCACTGGAAGATTTTTTTTTTTTTTTGCAGTACCAGTGATTGAACTCAGGACCCTGCACTTGCTTATTCAGGACCCAGGCAATTGTTTATTCTACTGAACTATCTCCCTGGTCCATAGAAGACTTTTTTTTTTTTTTTTTTTTTTTTTTTTTTTTTT
>PVJA010003906.1:0-90642 GCA_004027025.1 Myocastor coypus | reverse complement strand
AATGATTGTGAGGACAATATGCAATATGTCAACTTTCAAAGAAAAGAAAGGGGAAAAGAAAAAAAAAAAGTAATGTGGATTTAGAAAGGTTAATGTTTAATTGTTTGGTCAATCTTATATACCTATATGTATTAATCTAAACTGATCTGATGATGAAAATATGTAATATAACCATTGTTAAATTTAAACAATAAAAAAAAATTGAAAAAAAAAAAAAAAAGAAAGAAAGCTTTCACTCCTCTGGACCACAAGACGCTCTTATGCTAGCTCCATCCCCCACCCTTCTTCAGGGCTCGTCCAGTGCAGCAGCAATCTGCTGGCCACAACACTCCAGATGCGCGAGACACCTGTGGGCAGGCTCTCCACCAGCCCAGTTTTCTGGTATGACAGCGCCTGCGTGGCAGCTGCCACTCTGAGCCTGCTGTCCAGCACTGCTCTGCTCCTCGGCTTGGTGGTGACCCCCACTCACTGCTGTCTCAGCGGTGCAGAGGCTCCTGGACGCGCAGCTTCCCCCACACCTGAGGCACGAGGCATCATGACGCTGGTGCACGCGTGCACTCACGCATGCCCAGGGCCGAGGTGCCGCGCGGGGCGGGGCCACTCAGCCAGGCCACCCACAGCTCCGGCTCCTTGGGGATGTGTGATGGGCACAAAGCCCACAGCCAAGGTCCCAGGGCTGCTCAGTGCCCTCCACAGTGGGGCGTCCTTACGAGAGAGGACCGCTGGGCAGGTCCCTGTGTCCTGCAAAGGCCGCGCCTTCCATCACACAGGAGTGGGAGAGGAAGTGTTGGGGGCACCCTGACCCCCATGCATGCCTAACCTACGCAAGGGACACTCAGAAGAAGGCTGCCCCAGAGATCTGGACAGGAAGCTACTCATAGTCTCCAGCAGTTAACAGGAGGCAAACACATTTCCCTGGCAATGCAGCAGGAATACCTGTCTTTTGCTGAAATTATAGGCAAACACTTGCCTCTGAGGAGCCAAGAGAAAGCATCACAGCCCACGGCTTCCCTGGGCCGCCCAAGCACCCCACAGGAAGGGAACGGGCTGTGGTCAGGACAGCCCATCTTCCCCCTGGCCCTGCAGCCACTGTGCAGACACAGGAGAGACAGACAGGCCAGAGCCCCATGAGGTGTGACAGTCTGGCCCCCCTGCTGTCTCCAGATGCCGTCTCGAGGCTGGTGTCCTCCTTCCTGGTGAGTCTGGCTGGTCATGGCTACACTGGCAGGGTGAGAAATGGCTTCTGAAAATGCCCCATGTGTGGGTGGCCTCCTTAAAGCCATTCACTGGGCAGGGCTGGGAACCCAGAATCAGGCAGACAGCACTGGTGCCGCAAGAGACTCCCCAGCGCTGTCACTCTAGAGCTTGGCTGGGGCCACAGGCGGCACCAGGCTCTGGGATGGGCCTGGCTGTGGGCAGCCTCACCACACTGGCTCAGGAGCTCCCGCTGCATCCCGGATATCTGCTGTGACATGTGGTGGCCCCTGGCAGGCACCACCTGGGCTCCCTTGGCCTCTGGGCATGTTTGCAGGGCACACGTGGTTAGCTGTAGCCTCCTGGGCACCCTGGGGGAGCCTCCATGGCTTGTGGCACAGACACACAGAGAAAGAACCCTGGCCCCAGGGCCTCCTCGCACTGTGGCCCTGCACTGCTGGTGACCTGAAAGGGCTCTGCTCCTAACCAGGGACCAGGAGGGTGCGCCGGCTGCCCCCAGACACAGCCCATTGCCCGGACATCTAACAGCACTGCTAAGAACCAGCATACCCACCAGACCCAGTCCTGAGTGAGGAGGCTATGCAGGGCAGACAGCAGCCCTGGCTTCCACCACGGGCTGGCAGGCCCAGGGGCTGGCCTGGTGTTGTGTGAATTCAGGAGAGGACAAAGGCAACAGGAGGGGGCTGGCGGAGGTGGCCTTGCAGGAAGGGAGCAAAGGGCAGTGTGGGGACGCACAAGTCCAGGCCATGGGTTTCCCACACATTTCCTCCTACAGCACAGATGTCACCTGAGATTAACTTTCTCGCTTGCTTTTTTTGTGTCTTTTTCTTTTGCAGAACTGGGCTGAGGTTAATTTTCCACTCTTAAAAATGTACCCAGGAAGCTAGGCATGATGTCACACACCAGCACTTCTGGCTAACCAGTATGCTGAGGCAGGAGGATTGAAAACGCAAGGGACAAGTGAAACCCTGCCTCAAAATAAACCAGGCTGGGGTGTAGCCTACTATTCCCTGGGTGCAGTCCCCAATCCTGGGAAAAAATATAGCCCAGACTTTGACATAGAACAAACCACGCCCCACAGCAGTACTTTCACCTCCTCCCTCTACCAGGAGCTGATGGGAAGGACAGGAAGCGGAAGGACCACACTGCATGAGCACCACTTCATGTGGAGTCTCCGTCTGGCTCAGGTGTGCACCAGGGGCCCAGGTGTGCAGGTCTGCAAGTCTGCTGTATTGGGCTCTCTGCCAGCCTCCTCCCAGCACTTGGACAGCTGTGCCTAAGAACCTTTCTTCCCACCCCCCACTCCCCCACCCCCATGTTACCCATACTGAGCTGTAAGTGCCCCACAGCAGTGAAGCTCACATCAGGGACTGCAGTGTGTAGGTTACGTGAGCTCCGGGAGAAGGTGGTGGGCCACACCAGGCCCCAGGGAGAGGCTAAGGCACCCCGAGGACTGATGCCAAAGGCACCTGACTGGCCCCCTCATTGCACAGGAATGGGTCACACAGAGATGCCCTGGGCTCGGGTTTGCCTGTGAAATACCCTCACTGTTAAATACTGGCTACAATTAAAATGAGAAAGAAAAGCTCATCATTCAAGTTAGACAAAGCAAAACCCATGGTCCTGGTTTAGCTGAGCACTCCATCAGTGAGCGGTCTCCGGTGAGCTGGTCCAAAGTGGGTCTGACCCAGGGCTTATGGCAGAGCCTCAGTCCCCTCCCAGTGCTCACTTACTGTAGGCTGCCGCAGAATTTACAGTGAGATCAGATTTCCATTAGTGAGCAAGTGCACACAGCTCCTTATCAGTTCACCATGAGCCATGCAGGTTAGCGGGCTGCTGCCACTGAGGCCCCAGGAAGGTGACAAGCCTGGTCGCTGCCTGGCTGACGCACCGCAGAACCATACCTGCTGGGAAGTGGTTGTTCTCATTTAAAAGTTCTCCAGCCCATGCAGTGGCCTGCACCCATACCATGGCTTCTCTGGGAGGCTGAGGCATGAGGATCACAAATTCATGGTCAGCCTGTGTGATTTAGCCAGACCCCATCTCAAAAGAAAAAGGGAAAAGGGACATTAAAGCCTGTGGGTCCAGTGGGCTAGAGGCTGCAGAGGCCAGGCCCTGGCCAAGGTTTCCTTTCCTCCCTGGCGGAGCCAGAGGGTTGTCTGAGCTGTGGATCAGCAGGAGTCGCAGGGCAGAAACCCAATGGGGACCCAGCCCCAGGCGGACCAGGCAGAAGTGAAGCATGGGCTGGACCAGGGCAGCCGGGCCCAAGGTGAGACAGTCCTAGCCCACCCAGCTGCCGAGGTACAGGGAAGCACAATGCGCTGTCAGTATCTGAGGTGTGAGCCCCCGGGTTGTGCAGCGCAGATCCCAGGGAGGGAAGGAGGTCAGTAGCGCTGACCTAGACTGAAGGACAGGGGCTTCTGGGAAGGGGAAGGCTGTGGCTTTCCTGTCCCTGCTGGGTAGGGTCCGACGCGAACACCAGGGCAACCAGGGAAGAGGGAGACAGAGGCTAGGGCGGAGGCGGTGCGGGCGGGACTAGCCTTTCCTGGAACTCAAGAACCACAACTCGGAAAAGCCAGTGAGTGCAAACAAAGGCACCCATACCTATAATTCCAGTACTCTAGGAAGCTGAGGCAGGAGGATCACAAGTTCAAGCCCAGGCTATGCAACTCAGTAACTTAGCAAGACCTAATCTCAAAAAAAGGCCAGGGACGTAGCTCAATGCAAAGGCCCAGACTTCAATCCCCAGTCCCACCACCAAAAACAACAGAAACAAAAATTGAAAGGCCTACTCTCTCTAGATGAAGGTCCAGGAAAGGGGCAGCCTCACAGCCTGGCAAGGAAAAGACCCTTAGACAATAACTGGGCCTCCGGCCAAACCTGGACACAACACGACCCACTTCCCCCCACCGGGCCAGGGACAGGACCTCAGCTCCCACACCAGGCTGCTCTGAGCACCCAGAAGTGGTCATCCCAAGCAGCCCCTGGTGATGGTGGAGACAGAGGGAGGCTGGGTCCCAGCTCCCCAGTGGGGGTGGTGGCAGGGTGCCCTGTACACGGCAGGTGGAGCCAGGACTCTCACCACGTCCAGCTGTAAAGTGACCATGCTCCTCACCGCACCCCATGTCAGGGCAGAAGAAGCAGCTGTCAGGACACCTGGTCCCCAGCCCAGGAGGCTCAGCAGAGGCCTGATGGGCAGCCAGAGCCGCCCCACGCCCAGCAGTGCCCCCAAGGGCCAGCCACACCAGGGGACCTGGGCCACCCTCACCTAGTAGTATCCAGGGCCCCCATCCTCAGGGAGCAGTGTCCGAGAAAGCAGAGCACACATAACTCGCCCCAACGTGTCTGGGATTCCACCCAGGACCAGTGAACACCACCCAGGTGGCCCGGATGTCCCCACCCCAACAAGCACTGAGAGCAGGTGCCGTGATAAGGAAGCCCCACCGAGAATGAGGACCCAGGTAGCGCCTGCACAGGCCACTCACAGTAGGAGGAGTCAGGTGACACTCACGAACCACAAAGTAGGGACTGGACAGGAGGCAGCAGACAGAGAGCATCCACTCCTAAGGGGACGAATGGGTAGGGGTAAAAAGGGAGCCCTGGGGATGAAGGAGCGGAGATCGGGAAGACAGCCACCCTTCCTCCCTCCAGGAGTGTCCCACATTGTGCTTGAAGGGTTGGGGAAATCACAATGGCGATGTGCTCCTAAGCGTGCCCAGAGCAAGCGACGCAGACAGTCATACAAGCTGGGGATAGAAGCAGCGCCAGCAAGGGGGGTGAGGGAGCTGCCTGCAAGGTGCACGCAGAGACACAGCGTCCAGGGCTGCAGCAGAAGCGGTGGGGGTAGAAAAATGGAGATCAGAGCCTAGAAGAAGCAGCTCAGCAACACACAGGGAGGCAGGGAGAAGAAGCAGAAGAAACAAGCTGGTCCCTAACATCAATGGCCACACTGCAAGATTCAGGCTGGCACTGCCATGAGGAGGTCACCTCCTGTTTGACGGTGTGGGCAGACTGAGAGCCCAAGAGAGCGCGGGCTGTGTGGAGGTAAGGGAGGCTTTGGACCCAAGGGCACTGTGCACCAGGAGGCCGAGGCTCCAGAGACCAGGGACCCCAGCATGTGGTCCAGGAATAGCTGCAAAGTACAAGGCGAGAGCAAGGCCTACGGTCAGCGTTCAGATTTTTAAACTGCATTGCAGGGCTGGGAGATAGCTCAGAGGCATAAGCACCAGCCTGGCAAGTGCAAGGTCCGGAGTTTGATCCCTGACTTGGCGGGTGGGGGAGGCATTACTGTAAAGGGCACATTTCAAGGAACTGGCCCTCAGCATGCGCGCACCTGATTGAAGTAATGACATCCTGCCCACTTTCTGGAGCAGCTCTGGAGTCCCCTTTCCTGAATGCTTCTGCAGCCCCTGTGCAGCTGCGCTTCCCTTCTATGGTCATTTTGATGCTGGGGCAGAACCAGACAGAGGCCATACGTGCTGGGCCCCCGAGCGGGCGGAGGATGCACCGCAAAGTTTCCACGAGCCTGCTTTTCTGCTGAACAGCACAAGGCGGCTACCGCTGGCACTCTCATTACCCCCATAAAGACACTCCCAATACAGGACCCCAGAACTGCTCCAGAAACAAGATCGAGGGGAGGACTGGGTTCAAACCCAGGGGCAGGGCTGTGAGGAGGAACTCACTGCAGTGCATCTTAGATGGCAGTGATGATAATTATCGTGTATTAATACGAATTTTTAACATAAACATTTCACTATTTTGGCCATCTATCAAGTACAGAACAAAAGCGGATAGACTTGAAAGCAGGGACAAGCAAGCCCCCAATTCCATCTGCACACCTGGGCAGCTGGCAGAAGAGCTGGACGGAACAAGGGCCAGAGCTCAGGACTCGGCACCAGCGTTGAGCAGTAGCCCAGGCTCCCAAAGAGGCCCAGGCGGTGGCAGTGGGACATGCGTCCCACCCAGAGCCCCGAACGCACCCAGGCCAGCGCACCGTGCCACCTCTCTGCACTCATCCTTGAACCGAGGGCACATGCTGTTGGCGGGAGTGAAGCTGGCTTGAGACTTAAGCTCAACTCGCCAACGCCACATGCGCACTGAGGTGCCTGCCCCGCCCAACCTGTCCTTTGCTCCCAGACCCCTGCTGCAGCCTGGTGAGAACCCCACAGTTGTTTCCCAGACAGCAGCAAGGTTTCCCAAAGGCCAAGACTTTTAGTCTTTTTTCCTTTTTGGCAAGTCATAACATTTCTAGCCACCTGGATGAGCAGCTTTTATAGTCACATTGTTATTCTTTCCTCTCAAATACTGCCTCAGAGCAAGGATTGGCAATTTCCGTGCATAGCCCGAATCCAGGAAGCTGCTGCGGCTGTAAATAAAGTTTTATTGGCACAGAGCCATGGCCTTTTGTTTACAGACTGTCCGCAGCTGCTTGAACATTTAAACAGTGAGGTTGAATAACTACAACCCCAGTAACACAGCCCTCGAGGACTCAGACAATCTGAGGCCTTTTAAGAAAATGTTTGCACACTTCTTTTCTTTTCTTTTTTTTTTTTAATTTTTTATATTTGGTACAGGGTCTCACTACACAGCTTGGACTCGTAGTGATCTTTCTGTTTCAGCCTCCCCACTGCTGGGATTACCCATGCCTGGTCTTGGTGGCCAGCTCGAGCAGCCAGGGTGGGGCCAGTACAGCATGAAGTCCTGGGGATCGAACCCTGGCCCTTGTGCTTACCTAGGTGGGTGTTTAGACTGCTGAACTATCTCCATAGGCCCTGTGTGCCTGCTTTAGGGGAGCCAAAGTTAACCCCGAAATCAAGGCAGGAGAGTGACAAGTTTTACCATGATCTTCAACTCCTGCTAAATCTTACAATCTGACTAAGGCAAATGGGTACGGAGACACCACGGGCTGGCTTACTGCCCAAGACTTCGCAGGGGCACCCAGAGTCCTGTTCGCTGATGTTACCTGCAGCCTGGATGGAGACTGGGCTGGGAGTGGGCAGATAGGACTCTGCTGTTTCTTCATGGATGCCCAGAGGCACCTCCACCTGCAGGCATGCAAGCTACATGCCACTCCGCTCTGTTCTCTGGAAGAATTCACTTTACATGGAAGTCTTTAATCCATTCTGATTTCCAGGAGCTTTCTACTACCAAGCAATGCAAAGGCTTCCACAACATTCATCTAAGAAAACACATTTCTGTAGGTATATGCTCCCATGGCCCAGCTTCTTCCGTGGCCCAGCTTCTCCGGTGGCTCGGGTTCTCCTGTGGCCCAGCTTCTGGCGTGGCCCAGGTTCTCACGTGACTTGCACATCCAAGTCCCTGAAGAACAACAGCCTCTCACTGGAAACAGCCCGAAGATCATCGACAGGCCTTCATGACAACACTGAGACCAAACAGAGCCAGGCACAGAGCGTGCCACACTGTGTGGCTGCCTGAGACCAAGTGTGGATGGACACCTGTGGACTGAAACCCACCCAGAGACCCAGAAGGGCAGAGACAGCCACACTGGAGTGGGGGGGCCCTGTGGTGCGGCCACTGAGCCCACCTCAGCCTGGGTGAAGCTTACACGGGTACATGGGTCTCTAAACCCACCCAACTCTGCCCTTAAAACACGGACATTTTACTGCACACAGATGAGTAAAATTGCTCTTTAAAAAAAATCCAAGTTTTAGCTGGGCCTGGTGATGTAGGCCTACTGTCCCTGCATGCAGGAGGCTGAGGAGGGAGTTTGAGTTTGAGACCAGCCTGGGCTGTAAAGTGAGCTCAATTTCAGCCAGAGCTACATAGCAAGACCCTGTCTAAAAAACAAAGACAAAAAAAAAAAAAAAAAAAAAAAAAAAAAAAAAAAAAAAAAAAAAAAAAAAAAAAAAAAAAAAAAAAAAAAAAAAATCACAGTTTGAAAGAGTAAATAGTAATTGGGAAAACATTCTGTGAGGTATTTCCGCTTTCACTTATGCGTTTACAGGCACATAAATACAAGCATTGACAACAACATCTCAAGGGTAATGCTAACGACGGCTTTTAAAAATCTGGTTCCTGTATCTTATGAAATCCCTTCCCTTGTGTGTGGTACAGCGGATGGAGCCCAGGGTTTCACACATGCCAGGCGGGCGAGCGACCACTGAGTTGCAAATGCCCTCAACTCCAGCAAATTATTTTGTAAGCAGAAAGGTTTTTCAAAAATATCTGTGAGCCGGGCATGGTGGCGCACGCCTGTAATCCCAGTACTTGGGAGGCTGAGGCAGGAGGATCAGTGTGAGTTCGAGACCAGCCTGGCCCACAAAAGTGAGCTCAAGGCCAGCCTGAACTCTACAGTGAGACCCTACCTTTACAAGACAAAGAAAAAAAATCTGTGACCTGAACTATGTACGGTGGCCCACGTTTGTAATCTGAGTACTCAGGACAGAAGGGCCAATTCAAGGTTGAAGCTACCAGGATCTGCATAGTGAGACACCACCTCAGCAAAAAGCAAAACAGGGCCAAGGATGTAGCTCAGCAGCACAGGCACAAGCACCTGCCTGGCCAGCACGGGCTCCATCTCCAGCACAGCAGAAAAAAGAGAAGGAGAAAGAGGAGGGAGGAGGAGGAGCAGGAGGAGGAGGAGGAGGAGCAGGAGGAGGAGGAGAAGAAGAACAACAACAACAACAACCACCAAACTAAACCAGCGTGTGTGGTACGCTTTCACTATGCTAAGTGCGTGAGAGCGCTAGGCACGAACTTTACAGACACCAGCGATCTGCCTGCCTGTGCTGGGATTACAGGTGTGCCACGATGCCCAAACCCGCCTACCACTGCTGAACACTGACCCCCCACATACACAGGGGTGTGCCTCTTGGCCAAATTCTTTTTTTTTTTTTTTATGTCTTTTTGAGACAGGGTTTTGCTATGCAATTCAGGCTGGCTGTGAGTTCACTTTGTAGCCTAGGCTGGTCTCAAACTCACATCGATCCTCCTGCCTCAGCCTCCCAAGTGCTGGGATTACAAGTGTGTGCCACCACACCCAGCGGCCCCATTCTTAAAGAAGGAATCCAGAGCCTATTGTGTTTAGCTGCAACCGGGGCACAGCCCAGCTATGGTTTCACTGTTTCAAGTTCAACTAGTGACCCACTTCTAGGAGCCGCTCCCACCCCTGGCTTCCTGTTTTCGGTCTGCCCTAATTCCGAGAGACCAGGCTGGGTAGAGCTGCTGGCTCAGCTGGCTCAGCCCCCTCCACCTAGAAACTTTGTCCCTCAGATACGGGGCTCCCTCTCTGCAGCTGGGGTGCGTGGTGACCCCAGGGCTGTGTGCCTGGTCCACAGTCTGTATCTTGTAGCACTCCATGCACCCCTGAAGCCAGCAGCTCTCAGCTTCCAGAAGTATTTCTAGGAGCTTTTGGCAGGTGCAGCGCCCCACTCCCATTGGGGGGGCCAGGGATGCCTTAAGCCCTTAAGGTCCTTCCACCTCAGGCCAGTGCCAGCCTATCCAGCTCCATCCAGACTCACTCAGAGTGGGAGCTGCAGATGCTACAGCTAATTGAATTGCACGTGCTGTGCGCTGGTTCCTAGCTGCACTTGACTGACGGGCCACAAGCAAGAACGGGGTGGCCCGATTCCCCTGGGGGAAAGCAAGTGGGGCTGCTGTCTGTATTCCCAATGCAGTGTTTCCCATCTGGGAGCTCAGGGTGGTTCCAGGAAGGGCCCACCACCCAGCCTGGCAGGGGAGGGAGCCCCGTCCTAGCAAGCCAGTCTCGAAGCTCCGGATGGACCAGCCTGGAGAGCCTGCACATCCACACTGTGCAGTGGAGTGAAGCAACAGCCTGGCCAGGTACTGATGGCATCAGAGAGACACGAACAGGGCAGCAGGCCCTGGAGGGTGACACTGCAGGGTGACAGGGTCTCAAATGCTGCTGCTACTAACCCCAAGCTAAAACCACCAAGGGCTGTACACAGATTGGAGGCTGCCCTTTAATGTTCACCCAACCTCACAATCCAGCATCGCAGAGCACCATGGGCCCCAGCACCCCTGGGAGGCCACGAGCCTGGGGGCCAGGGGAGGCACACCACAGTGCCTGTGTAGCACGAAGGAAGTTCTAGGTTCAATCCCTAGCATCTCGAATCAAAGGCCTCGCAAATTGTGAAGTCCTGCCCAGAGAACCCCACCTCCACCACTGCCACCCCCAGTAATTTCCTGCTCCTTCCCCAGGGTGCCTGGAAGTCCCCACAGCCCTCCAGGTGTCTGTCCTCCTTGCAAGGTCCCCAAAGCCTTTGCAAAGTTAACCACATAACTGCTCCCCACACTGGGCTTCTATCCTCCCTACCAAGGCCCATTTTCCTGCCTGCACAGACCCTGCCTCCCACACATGGGCTTCCTGGCGTTTCACCCTTCTTCCTGTTCACACAGCTCTCCCCCATGCATGTAAAACCCGTCTCTCCAAACCTCTGATCAGTCACCACAATGCCACTGTACTCCAAGCCTCTGATCAGTCACCACAATGCCACTGTACACAGCTGAGATGCCATCCCAGCCCTCTGAGAATCCGGTCCATCAGACAGGCTCATCCCTGCATGGAGAACGTTCCACTGCTGCAGGAACTTTGGCCTATATCCTGAACCAGGCCTAGGACCCTGCCTGGCCTGACCCAGCAGGCTCTCAGAAAAACTTCCAGGGCCTGGGCGTGTAACTCAGTGGCAGAGCTTGGGCCTGGGCGCCTTCTCCAACACTCAACAACAATCACCCACAAAAACAAAAACCCAAATTACACAACAGGGAATGAATGGAATCAAACCACCCATACGGGCGGGCCCTGGCAGCCTCTGCCTCCAACACACCCAGATGTGTCCAAATACCCTGTCCTATAAGCCTCCATTCCCTGGCAGGCTCAGATGGCAGCTCTTTCATCTGCCCCTGTTCACCTCTGCCATCAGATAGATCGGCAGGAGGCAGCCTGTGTGTCCCTGTCCCAACCCAGCCGCAGTGCCAGGTGGGATGTGTCATTGGTATGCTTATCTAAGCTGTGCTTCTCACAGCGCTGATGTCCTCCACAGGGCACGGAGCTAACCTGTGGCCCATGTCACCCCCAAGCAGCAGGCCTGTTCCCACTGGACAGGCGCCCCTCAAGTTCTCTGCCATAGAGGTCCCGGCCTGCCAGGGCTTCTTCCGGGCCTGCGTGCTTGGTGCTTGGGTACATCGACCCCGGAGGTGGTTCCTGGCAGCCCCCTACCTCCGCCCATAACCAATCTGGCCCCACTGTGCCCAGGCTGGCAGGCTCTGCTTCCTGACCTGAGGCCGACCTCACACGGAGAGGCCCGCCCGCGGGTCTGCGGGGCTTAGGGGCCACCGTCGGCTTCTTCCTCTCCCCTGGCCCTCAGGCATCTCTTCCAGACTCGTCATTCGGTCACTGGTCACCGGAGTGCAGCTTACGAAACCCTGGGACCTGCCCCGGACATCTACAGCGCCGGGTTCCCACACTCCCGGGCCTCACCTCCGGCCCACTGTCCGGCCCTCCTCACCCTGCCGCCCCCACCCCACTGCCCGGCGGCTCCTGTCCAGTCTCGCTGCGTACTCACCCGCGCCGGGCCCCGGGCTCCGCCACCAGCGCAGCAGGGCGCGCGCGGGCTCCAGACTCACCGCGCAGCGCTGCTGCTTCACCCACAGCTCGGAGCGCAGCGGCCCCGCCGACCCCGGCGCCCCCATCGCGGATCTTGCGGGCCGGACCGTTACGGCCGGGGCCGAGAGGGCGGGCGCGGCGGGGCGGGGCGGGACGGCGTGCGTCAGCGCACGCAGGGGAGGGACGGGGGACAAAGGGAGGGTGGGGGCGAGGAGGGGCCGGAGCGAGCGACCCCGGAAGGGTTCCGGGTAGCACACTAAGGAGGTGGGGGCAGGGGGCAGGGGGCCCCGGAGCGGCCTGAGCTTGCGGGAGGCAGCGGCAGAAGGGCTGTGGGCAGGCCGAGGGGTCTGAGGAGAGGACGTAGGGGTGCAGCTCTGACCAGTGCCGCAGGTAGAGGCCGGTGTCTTCTCCTGCACGGCGCCTGCCCGCAGGGCCAACGCAGCTGGCGGAGGTAGGCGGTGCAGAAGGGCTGCTGAGCCGCAGGGTGGAGATGGGGGGCGGAGCTGTGCCCGGGGCAAGGCACCTAAAAGAGCCTGACCTTGGGCGGCCTCTCCAGTGGGCTGGGTAGGGCTCTGTAGGTCTGTGGGGCACAGTAGGTCAGGAGGCTTGCTGGAGGGGCTGTCTCATGCCCAAGTGCCACTTTGGCAGGGAGCTGGGGTCTCACAGTTGACTGTCCCCTTAAGGCAGTCTCAGGACCTGAGTCCCTGAGTCTGAGCCCTTTGCAGAGTGAGGCCTTAGCAGGCCCAGCCTGCAAGGTGCTTCGGGGTAGCTTCTAATCAGACAGCCAGCCTTCCTCTCTAAGCAGCCGCCGGCTGTGCAGACCCTTCGGCACGTGGGCTTGCCCACACTACATCCTGGTGTATACGGTCACATACGCGTGGTCCTGTCCTTCCCTATGCTACTACTGAAAGAGGCTAGGAGTCAGGTAGATGATTTGGTGGGCCTCTGGTAGAGTCAGAGCACCCCAGGGTCTGGCTCCAGGCTGGCCAGAGCTGCCCACCCCAGGTCTCTGCTCTCTGCCCAGCCCTGCTGCTGTGACGGAGGCGGTGTGGGCCAGGTCCCTGTAGCCTTACTGCTGTGGCTGGCGCTGGTGGCTACACACACAGGTCCTACCTTGCCAGCCCTTTCTGACCCTCAGCGGGGCGGGAACCACAGTGAATCACTGTTCCCTGGGAGCTCAGCCCCGAGTAAGGCTTCTGGCCTCCTGCAGCTTCTGAGGAAGTCAGAGTCCTGCCTCCACCCTGGGCAAGCTGGGCCTGATCTCCTCCCTACCATAAGCCTGCGCCTGGCTTGGGAAATGTGGGTATGAAACTTGTTTGGAAACCCCAGTGTGGGTAGGTTTGGGGGATGGCAGGCTCCTGTGGCCAAGGACCTTTGTCCCTGTGTTCATTTGTCTAGCACAGATCCCCACATTGGCCATGAAGTCCCCAGCTAGACTGGAGGGCCAAGAGAGAACTCTGCCTGCTTCAGTTCTCCACATTGGTCACAGAACACTAGTGGGGTCCTAAGTGGCCCCTGGTTAGCAGGCCTGAACTGTGATCCCCTCCCACCAAAAAACCTCTGGACACGTGGAGATCCCAGGACACATGCACAGAAGGCACACAGAGGGGTGGCCACGTTCCAAGGCCATGGGAAGTGGAATTTGTCAGCATTGAGAGAGTAGTCCTGGGGCCCAGTAGGATGGCTCAGTGGTCTAAAGCCCCTGCTTGGGAAAGCTTGGGCGGCTGTAGGGACCGCAGTTCGATCCCCAGCACCACATGCTGCTCCAGCCCTGCCCTTGGGGCAGGCTGAGCCGGCCATAAAAATGAGTGAATAAACAAACAAAGGTTCTGAAACAAGAAAAAATAAATAAATAAAAAATTAAAAAAAAAAAGAGAGAGAGAGAGTAGTCCTATAGCCCCTCCATCAGGGACCTGGCCTGTGAGAACTGGGGTGTGAGGCCTCAGGGGCCAGGGTGGCCCGAAGAAAGCCACACCTTACCTGGATTCACCTTGCGCACATGGACAGGGTGAGGCCTGAGCACAGACTAGGAGGGACAGGTGCAGGGCCTATTTGCTGGGTCCCAGGGCTTGTCGGGAGATGAGTGAGGGTAACTAGCCAGAAGAAAGCTGGTGTGAGCATGGCAGGGTGGGCAGATGCCTGTGGTCCCAGCACTCAAGGGGCTGAATCAGGAGGATCCCTGGGACAGACACCAGATGTGCACCCTCACCCACTTCATTCCCTGTGGCACCAGGGGTGCCTTTCCTGCCTCTGTTCTGTCCTATTCCCAGCTGGACCCACTGCCCTGCACTGCCAGGTGGACCAGTGATGCGTGAGTCAGGCCCTGCCCTGTGCCTGCCCCTGTCGTGTGCCCAGCTTCCAGGCTGGGACTGCTGCCCAGTGGCCTGGTGCCCCAGGCATGTCAGGCTGAATATCTGCCCTGCTGCTCTGTCGAGCACCCTGTGCCTCCGTGTCCAGGCTCTTTGCAGGGCACTCGCTGCTGAGACCCCAAGGTCTTGTCTAGGTACGCACACTGTCACCTAACACCCAGTCCCCACCTTCCCCGTTAGGCCTTCCACTTCTCTTCCTGGACCTGCTGTTCTGTGCTGGATGGTCTTGCCTGCTTATCTCTTGGCTTCCTGGGTCAGCATGACCATGTCACATCAGGAGCTAGGACACTGCTGGGTGGGGAAGGGGACCCAGCTTATGCACCCATCACCCCCTAGGAGGAACTTTCCAAGCACTGCCTGTCAGAGTGGACTGCCTGTGAGAAATGTCCAGGAAGCTAGGTCTGGTAGCACACACCTATAATTCCAGGACTGGGGAGGCTGAGGCAGGGGAATTACCATGAGCTTGAGGCCAGCTAGGGTTGTTACATAGTGAGTTCAAGGTCAGTGTGGACTATATAGTGAGACCCTCTGAAATATCAAAACAAAATAAAAATTATATCCTCACCCTGCCAGTGTGACCCAGGCAATAATGTGGGAATTATTTGGGAATGTGTTATTTACTCATTTTTACAGAAGTAACTGTAAAAGACAAAGGTCCCTGAACAAAACAGCCCTGTGCAGGTTACAAAGAAGCAAATGAGCAGGGTAGACACTCCAGGCTCCCCTGGGCTACAGGGTCTACCTGCCACAGATGCTCTCAAATGACCACAGCCAAAAGCGCTAGCCAATGCCCTTTGTGCACACAGCTGCTCGGGCTCATGGATACGACAGTTGCCCATGCTTATGGGCATATAGGGCAGCCCTGCCTGACTTGACCACCCATCTGGCAAAGCTCAGGGTCCAGACAGAAGGGTGGGCTGGCCCTCAGGGGCAGTGCTGGGGCTGGGTCTAGCTGGCAAAGGGAGTGAGGTAGGACTGGAAGGGAAGGTTGCTAGGGTGGTGGCAGGGGTCAATCGTGCTGCTCGACACCTGGGTCAGAGAGCTGCATCATTCCAGGACATGGGCCCCAAGGCCAGGCTCGGCTCAGGGTGGTCTGTGCCAGTGAGCTCCCAGACCTGCCAGAGTCACTGTGCCCTGCGCTGGCTAGGCATGGTCATTCGCTCCTGCAGACCTGTGGGCAAGGAACAGAGCTACGAAGGAAGAGGACGCTGGCCTGAAGTCTGCACACTGGGAGCATTCTAGAGTGGCCCTGGCCTGCTATCCCCAGAGAGGATGTGGCCCTGTGAGAGAAAAGGTCAGCTCCCGGTGGAACTCAGGCACTTGGCGCGGGAGGAAGCGTCCCTTGCCTCCTGATCCTCCTGCAGCTTCATGGCCCAGGACATAGAGCTGCTGCCATGTCACTCAGATGGATTGACAGACGCAAGAATAGTGCTGGCTGAGAGGGAGGTGCCTGGTGAGGGAGTGTGTCTGTCACCTTGGAGGGGCCACAGGGAGGTGTCCCTGCATGTTGAGATGGTGTCACCTGGATTCTCTGGGGGAGTGGAGGCTGCTGCCATATCTAGCTCAGGGGGAGGGCTGTCTCAAGGGGCACAGTGTGGTGAGCTCTGTGACCCTGCACACAGCTGCTGGGATCACTGTCACAGAGCCTGAAGGTAGCACTGGGAGGACATGGAGGCCGTTCTTGCAGGGGACAGCCAGAAGCCGTGATCTGGAGGCGGGTAAGGAAGACAGGACAGCATGTTGGGCATGTGTTATTTGCCTGCATATCTTTAGGCCTATAAAAAGGCTAGTAAGGAAATATCAGAAAGCCCAGGAGCCAGGTGAGCTGATTGAGAGGGCGTGGGCAGAGGCAGGCGCCCTGGGAATGTGAGGGCACCTTCTCTGCCCCGCTGCCAGTAAACTGCAGTGGGCAGGGTGGGGCAGAGCACTCTGCCCTTCACTTCCAGGGCGCTTGGAGCCAGACACACCATCTGGAAAGGAGAACAGGGCGTCACACCGACACGGGGGCTGGAAGCGGCACCCTCGCCGAAGGACACTCTTAGACTGGGAAGACCTACGCTCCAGCAGCAAGCTTTGTGCCCAGGGAATGAAGGACTGAATCCTCAGACGCTAGCATGAGCCGAAAGGACAAGTGAAAGTCAGGTGGAAACCGTGAATCTTAGTAGTGACCTTAGAGGATCATTGTGATCAGCTTTGAAAAAGGCCAAAGACGACACCATGGCCTCAAGAGAAACTGCGCTGAATGTGTCGCTGGGGAGTGATGGCTGCCAGAGAGCACCAGGAAAAGAAGACTGGCAGCCAGGACACCCTGGAAGTGAAGGGCAGACTGCTCTGCCCCATCCTGCCCACTGCAGCTTACTGGCAGTGGGGCAGAGAAGGCAATGAAACTTGGATATGACACTGGGAGTTGCACCCTGAGAATAATGCTGGCCACGTGACGTCGGGGAGCCCAGCTCCCTCGCACCACGCTTTACAGATGGGGAAGCTGAGGCTGGTGGCTGTAGCTTGTGTGTGTGTGTGTGTGTGTGTATGTGTGTGTGTGTGTGTGTGTGTGTGTGTGTGTGTGTGTGTGTGTTGCTGGGGATCAAACAACCCAGGGGTTCCTGCATAATGTGCAGGTGCTGTACTGCAGAGCTGTGCCTTATGAGGGCTGAACCTTCTAAAGGACGGAAGCAAAGTCATTTTTGCAACCCGTGCTGACTTGGCCCTGCTGTGCACCAGCACTGTTACGCCTGCGGAGAATGGGATGAGGGTGTCGCAGCATGAAGCTCCCGTGGAGAGGGCCCAGCAAATGAATGGTCCCAGGCATAACTGTGTCAGCCCTGGAAATGTGGGCTCCACCAGCAGAGGGCCTTGCTGCTGGTCTGGAGTGTTCACACAGCGTGTGCAAATGCATTTGCAGCCGGTATGGGTTGTGAATACTCGAGCCTTTGGAAGATCCAGTTAGACTCCAGGTGTACCTCTGAAGTACAGCTTGGCCGTACTGAAAGCTGGGGAGGGTCAAGCAAGGCGTGGGAGGTGGGCACCTGGCCTGCCCTGCTTCTGGCCACAGTGAGTTCCTGGCCTTGGCCCACGGTCTTGGGGGCCAAGCATTCTTCACCTTCTGGCCCCTTGTGACCCTTCTCTGCTGGGCCACCCTGGCCTGGTAACAGGGCCCCTCCCTCTGTGTATCCCAGTCTGGTGACTCTCTAGGTGGCTGCCGTCTCAGCCTAACAGACACTGGGAATGGTGACAGCATGGGGCTGGCCACTGCAGCCCAACTTGGGGGTCCTGGGGTCAACCCTGGGATTGGCCACTCTGACTTGCCTTCTGGGCCCCACCCATGGGGACATGTGCCGAGTCCTTTCCGTGCAGGTGCCATACACCTGGGGCCAGAAAAGCCTGGGGCAGAAGACACTAGATGAGGCTGCCAAGCCTGGCACAGACAGGGAGACCAACATGTAGCTGCAGGCTGAGGCTGGGGATTTGTGTTTTTTAACTTATAAAAAAAAAGGAGGTTTATATAACTCATAGTTCTGGAGACCCAGAGCCTGGCCCCGCATTTGCTTAAAGTTAGAGCCGAGTGTTCCATGGTGGGAACTTCTGTGTTAGGGAGATGTCATGTAGCAAAACAGGAAGCCAGGGACACCATGCCCTGTGTCTATTTTTAATTTTTATTAGCGTGCGTCTGCAGTACCTCACGGCCACGTTTGGTATGGGGAGTTGGTCCTGTGCAGGAGGCACCCTGGTTCTTTTGTCCTCCTCGCCCTTCCACCCTCTTGGACCTCTTTCTTTTACAAAAGACCTATGTTCCCATTTCCTGTCACTGCTTTATTATTTTGCCCTATGTTCGTACTTTAGGTCTCTCGAGTACGAGAAGCCGTGCAGCCTTCTAGCTCGTGTGTCTGACTTATTTCTTGAAACAGTGTGGTCTCACGGTGCATCCATTTTCCTACAAGTGAGTCAAGGTTTTGGGCTTTGCTGTGTCCGTTTTTGCGACTCTGGAGCCAGCACAGAGCCTGGCATGCCTTGATAGTCCGAACTGTTTGTTGCATGAATGAGCGAGGACCATGCGAACACAGGTGAGCTGAGGAAGCAGTCTGAAATCTCACTTATCCAAGGTGTGAGGTTTGCAGCTGAATGGGCTCAGAGTCACCCAACCAGCACCACCATTTCAGAACCTCCGCCACCCCCATCAAGGAACCCTGGGCCCACTAGGGTCACTTGTAT
The DNA here is from genome assembly GCA_004027025.1 of Myocastor coypus. Classification (NCBI taxonomy): domain Eukaryota; kingdom Metazoa; phylum Chordata; class Mammalia; order Rodentia; family Myocastoridae; genus Myocastor; species Myocastor coypus. Next base: position 72,264 of record PVJA010003906.1, on the reverse strand, counting down.
CCCCCTTCCTGTGCCTGGGGGCCACTAGGAACCTGCTTTCTGGGATCACCCTAGGGGCCATGCATGGAGACACAAAACAGACAGGGCCTGGTAGGATGGGCGGACTGTACAGCCCCCGCTGCGTGGAGGAGACGTGGCTTCTCCATCCTAGTCACTTGGCGCCACACAAGCACATGGGCCCTTTTTATCATTTACCCAGGGCTTTTGAAAGAAACTAGGAACATACATTTTTATGTGAAATCTTATGACTTCGTTTTCTTTCTGAGACAGCTGGTATCAGACTCACAGCAATCCTCCTGCCTCAGCCTCCTGAGGCTGCTGGGATTACAGGAGGGTGCCACCATGCCTGACAGACAACCTTGTGATTTTTTTTTTTTTTTTTTAATTTAATACTGCCAGCTAATGTGATCCCAAAATGGAAAACCTTTCCCAGGACAACTGCGCGGGATGACAAAGCCAGAGGCAGGACAGAGGTCTGTCTGTGACCACTGGCTTCGAGCATGGGAATGATGCTAGACCTGACAGGTCACCAAGCAGGGACAGCCCCAAGGAGAGAATGGGCAGGAGGCCTAGGTGTGGCTGCACTTGGCCTTGGTGCAGCTGGGCAGGGCCAGAAGCAGCTCTTGGGGCACCGAGGCGTTCCTAAGGTTGGGAGATGAGTGCAGGCTGCCTACTTAAAAGCCACAGTCCAGGTACAGGCCTGGGCACCACTGGGCTGAGGAAGGCCAAGCTGCTAGGGTCCCAGGGTAGTCTGCTGGCCAAGGTGGCCAGGCTAGGGCCAATGCCCAAGCCTTGTCCTCCATCTGCTTCTGTTTGGCAACTCACACACCACACGAGTCTTCACCTGACATTCGGTCCACCGCTTTTGGGCTCAGAGAGCTACAGGCCATTGTCACCAGGTTAGAGCCTTTTCATCTATCTTCAGGGAAGCAAGGGCCACTATGAATGTGCCTGTGCTGTCTCTGGATTCCCTCGGCCTTCATGTAAATGGCTTTTGGTGTCTGGCTTCTTTTGCCAAGTGTTTATTTATTTATTTATTTATTTTTTGTTTTGGTACCGGGTCTTGCTACATAGCTTGGACTTATAGTGATCCTCCTGTCTCAGCCTCCCCAGTGCTGAGGCCCATGCCCGGTTTTGGTGGCCAGCTCACTGTAGGGCTGGCACAGCAATGTGGTACCAGGGATTGAGCCCGGGTCCTTGTGCTTGTCAGGCAGGCTCTTAGCCTGCTGAGCTATCTTGCCAGCCACTACCAAGTGTCATATGCTCATAGCTCTAGTGCTGGGGAGATCACAGAGAAAAGCAGTGGCAGTTCCATGTTTGGTGAGGGACATACAGATGGCACCATCTGGGTGTCCCACATGGCAGAAGGACAGAAAGTAGAAAGGTGAATGCTGTGGAAGACCAGAAGAGCAGAAGGGTCTCATTTGGTTCCCCTGCCCTGCTGCATCACGGAGCCTGGCCTTCTGGAAACTCTGCCAAGGCCTTGCCCACCTCTTAATGGCACCAGGAAGGGGATTTCATTCCAATGGGAATTTTGGAGTGTCTGTTGGGGACATGCCTTCAGCATCATACAAGGCCCCTGAGGTGTGTGCATGAACTATATTTTCTTTCTTTCTTTTTTTTTGGTCTTTTTGAGACAGGGTCTTGCTATGCAGTTCAGGCTGGCCTTGAGCTCACTTCTGTAACCCAGGCTGGTCTCAAACTCACATCAATCCTCCTGCCCCAGCCTCCCAAGTGCTGGGATTACAGGTGTGTGCCACCATGCCCGGCACAAACTGTACTTTCTATGGCCAAGTCCTGTTCCATTGTGTGGCTTTGCACACTCACTTAGCCATTTGCTGACTGTTGGGTATTCAGCTTGTTTGCACGCTCTGGCTTTCCCAGATACAAGCAATCACAGAAGAGTTTTTGTGTGAACATGTTTTCAATGCTCACGGGCACAGATCCCCAGGGAGGGATGGCTGAGTCATGCAGGGGCTTGGTTTAATTGCTTCTGAACAACCAAGCCATTTTCCAAAGCAGCTGCATCACGGACATTCATTCCCACAGCAGTGCACAAGGGCGGCAGTGTCTGCCATCTTCGCCCACACTCACTATTACCTACATGCCTCATCAAAGCCATCCTGGTGGGTGTGGCGTGAGGCCTCCCTGTGGGCGTAGCTGAGCCTCATCAGTCATGAAGCTCAACATTTGATCCCTGATTGACTTCTGTGTGTTGTCTCTTGTGGTTGTGAACTAACGCATCCCGCTTGAGTCTATTCCCGAATCACAGATGTCTGCTGCAGGAAGTCCATTTGTATCTGTTTCCTTTCTCCCTTGAGTGAGCTGCTGGACATCACTGACTTGTCCAGTTGCCCGACCATGGAGGTGGGGTAGGCAGATCATGGATTGAGTAGTAATGCCTGATGCGGTAGGGGAGATGGAAGTGGCTGTAGAGCCAGCCCTGCACACTCTGTGTGGGCTCTAGGTCCAGAGTCCAGCCTCCAGCACTAAGATGCTTGCCCAAGATGGGTGGCTGTAATCAGGACAGAAAACCTTTTTGTTTTATATTGTTGGTCCCCTACCTGTCCTCGTGGAGCCAGGCCTGGGCCGCTGAGCTGTCCTCTCTGGGCTCTGTCTCTGGTGGCACCAGGCAGGCAGGTGATCTCATTCAGGCCAGGAGCAGAAATAGGACAGCAGCACCACAGCACCAATTAGCAGCTGCTCAAGAGTGTGAGCTAGGCCCGAAAGCGGGCCACAGCCTCTCTCTGACACCTGCCTCGGATATGGAAAATTCCACCATGTAATTTCCTTCCAAGGTGGGCGGGGTTCTGGGGACACGCTAGCTTTGCCTCTTGCTTGTGTGGAGCTTAAGGGTGAGACTGCCTGGGGTAGGAGGCAGAGACTCCCAGACACCTGGTTCAGTGTGTGTGGGCAGATTTCAGATGGGCACCTGTACATGCCACACTCACCCCAAGGACCTGGACATGGGAGGTGATCTGTCTACCTGCAGGCAAGGGTCTAGGCCTGAAGCAGCTTTGCACCTGGGGCCTGGTGGCCACCTGCTCACTGCCCCGGCCCAGTGGGCAGCTGAGTGGTAGATATCTTGACAAAGCCTGGTAGAACCTGGTTGTGCTGCTGCTGCTGCTATAGAGTGGAGTTAGGGTAGAGTTCAGAGGTGCAATGATTACCCAGCACGCACTAGGCCCTGGGCTCTAATCCCCTTCTGCCAAAAAGCAGCAGGAGTAACTTTGGCAGGGCATCAGAGGCCTGGGGCTGAGTCCAGCCCCGCCCTAAAGATATCATTGGTCTCTAGCTGTGCCCCCCCTGAAAAATAGGGATGCAGAGGCCCAAATCTAAGTGCCCACCAGCCCAACTCTCTGAGGGTCCCAGCACCAGGCCCAGAGACGACTGCCCACTATTTCTGGCTATATCTTGTGATTTCCCTGGTGTGGGAAGCGCCAAGGCGCAAGATCCAAGGTACACAGAGCTCCTTTGTCTGCTGCCTCAACTCTTGTGGAAAATAATCACCCTTTCTCTTCACCCACCCTCTTCCTCCCTGATAAGGCAGGCATGAAGTGCGTCACTGCCTCAGCACAGGGACTCGGGAGGAGCTCAAAGCTGCCCTTGTGCCAGGACTTGGGCCACAGGGCCGGGGTTCCCTCAGAGCAGGAGGCAGGAGCTGCCACAGAGCACAGGCAGCTGAGGAGCAGGCTGGCTTCAGGCTGTGCGCGCTAATTACTCTGGTGTTCTCAGGGGAGCCCTGTGCTCTAGGCTTGGCTGGCCCTGAGGAGGAGCCACAGGAGGAGGAGGCCAGCTGTGTATGCAGGTGCCCCGCCCAGTGCTAGTGAAGTCCCAGGCCCTGACACTGGAGACCCTCACATCCATCTCAGCCATGCAGCTTCCCTAAGCAGTGCTTCTGGGTCTTTAGAAGATGCAAAGTGCGCAGGATAGTGGCTGTAATCGGTGAAGCCTAGGGAGGGGCTGGGACCTGCCCAGGCCATGTGGAATTGGGGCCACCTTACCCCTGGCCTCTGGCTGCTCATGTTTTCAGGTTCACAGTGGGTGACACAATGCTGTGGCCCTCCGGGAGTGGGGATGTGGGCTGATATCCAGCAAGACGTGGTGCTAGGGTTCTAGAAACAGGTCTCTGAGAGGAGGGTGGACGGTGCAGGGGAGACTCAGACGTCATCCCAGACTGGGGTTGGCACCCAGGCCCTCAAAAACACTTTCCCAGAATGCTCAGTTCCCTTTTTCCATCCACCATCCATGCCCACCCTGTCACTCTTGGGTGTGATGACTCAGCGCTGCCACAGCTCCTGGAGGGCTGAACCCCAAGGCTGGAGCTGGAGGTCTCCTGGGCATGAGCATTTTACCCATCTTTTTATTTATTCACCTTTTTTTTTTTTTTTTTTTTTTTTTTGAGACAGGGTCTCGCTATGCAGTTCAGACTGGCCTTGAGCTCACTTTTGGAGCCCAGGCTGCTCTTGAACTTGCACCGATCCTCCTGCCTCAGCCTCCCTAGTGCTGGGATTACAGGTGTGTGCCACCATGCCCAGCTTTACACTTTGTCTTTTTTGAGACAGGGTCTCACTATGTAGCTCACGTTGGACTTGAGCTCTATTTGTAGCCCAGGTTGGTCTTGAACTCACAATGATCCTCCTGCCTCAGCCTCCCAAGTGCTGAGATTACAGGTCTGTGCTACCATGCCCCACTTTTTATTTTTTGAGACAAGCTGTCATTATATTGTTTAATTTTGTCTTAAACTCACTATATAACCCAGGCTGTCCTTAAACTCACAAAGACTCTCCTGCCACGGTCTCCTGCATGCTGGGATGGCAGGGGTGTGGCCTCATGCTTGGCACTCGCAGGGCTTTATGGGCCTCAGAACATAGGAATTGTGCATGGCTCCTGAGCAGAGGGCACCAGCAGTGGCTCGAAGTGCAGGAAGTGTTAAGAGACAGAACAAAGTCCTGGGTAGTGAGGAAGACCAAGGCACGCAGCATGGACGGCCCTGAGGAGCCAAGCTGGGAGTTGGGCCACACTCTCGGCTTGGGCAGCACAGGTATGGCCAAAGCAGGCAGCGGTGCAGAGGTGTCTGGGGTCAGTGGCTGACAGAAGCCGACGAGGAAACCAGGAAACTGCAGGGCTGGCAGGGCGTGGTTCATAGGTACTCTGCCAGCTGCACAGCTGCACACCTGCACCTGCGGGCTGGGCCCAGTGCCCCAGGCCATCTCTGCTGGGACTGAGGACTAGAGCCGCAGCCAGGAGCTCTGAGCCTAGGGCTCGGCCCAGCTCAAAGAGCGAGAGGGTTGTGGCCCACCCCCACATCCCTTCCCCTGTAGGAGCCTTTGGGCTCTTTTGGCAAGGCAGTGCTTTAAGCCCCTCTTCACAGGTGACAAAGCTGCGTCCCAGGGCTCTGGACATGCCCAGGCTGCTTCCCACTGCCTTCTTCCCTCTCTTCCAGTCACTGCAGCACCAGGGACAGCATGATCTTGGGCCTCGAGCCTTTGCATGGGGACCCACTCTTCCTACATCTGTCATTAACCTTTGCTGAGTTATTGTGGTACTGGGGATTGGACCCAGTGCTTTCACACTGAGCTGCATCCCCAGACTTCATTTTGTGTTTTTGAGACTGGGTCTTGCTAAGTTGTCAAGTTGCTCAGGCTAGGCTCAAACTTGTGATCCTCCTTGCCTCAATCTCCTAGTGTGCTCTGAGTTCGATCCCTAGCACCAAAAGGCAAAACAAAACAAAACCAAGAGCAGCTTAGGGGCCGGGAGATAGCTCCATGGCACAAGTGCCTGCCTGGCAAGTGCAAGGTTGTGAGTTTGAAGCCTAGTCCTACCACCCCCCCCCCCAAAAAAAAAAAAAAAAAAAAAACAAAAACCAAGAGCAGCTTATTGACCAGTCGCCCCTGAGCATCCAGAGGCCAGGGCTGCTGGTGACCCAGGGTTTGCTCTACAGGTGCCACCTAGAGGCAGCTGGGAGACACAGCAGCGAGGAAGACAAGCCTGAGATCTGGCAAGAGTAGTGGTGGGATGGTGGCCACCTAAACTGCCTCCCCAGTGGGGCATGCGTCCCTCACCCTCTCACCCCTTCAGGGGAGACAGCTTGGTCAAACAGCTGCCTCCCCTGCCCAGATGACCCAATCACACCTCTGGTCCCTGGAAGCGGGAGTGTGATGCCAAAGTAGAGGGCAACATGGCTTGCTGCTGTGGTCTTGGAGCTCAGAGACTGAAGACATGATTCTGGATTTATGCTTGTGCTGTGTACTGGGGCTTAGGACTGTAAAGAGCCACTCTGACCAGTGTCTACTGTCACCCACCATGACCTTGAGCCCGCCTCCCCCCAACAGCAGGGAAATGGGGGCCTAGTGAAGTGAATGCCTGTTCCAATCTGGCAGCAGGACTGGGACCTGAAAGATTTGGCTCTAGGGTCAAGGACCCCAGTGCATATGCCTCAGGTTCATGGTTTCCCAGAGGAAACTGAGTCCTGCAGAGGCACTTGCAGAGAGCAGCTGGGGCGCCTTGCAGGCGGCCACCTCAACCCCATCTTGGGCCAGTCTGTGCCGGGCAGGCCATCCGCACCCCTGGGAGGTTCTCCCCTTCACACAGCCTTCAGGAGCTGCAGGGCCTGACTTGGCAAGCAGCAAAATCCCGACAGTGGTGGTGGCACTGCTCACCCCCTCTGCTGCAGGTGCCAGGCCTTGGCCAGGCCCCTGGGTCTCCCCTGGGCTGTGTCTCTAATCTGCAGCACCCAAGGGCGCTGTCTGGGCTGCAGGCCAGGCTGTGGGGCCCCAGTTCTTTCCACAGGATCGCCTAGCCCAGGGTGGTGTCACTGGGACCTCTCTGGCTTCTCTGAGCTCAGCCCTGCCTGCAACCTCCCCATGCCCTCTCCCTGCTGCTGGCTGGCACTGTGGGTGCTGAGAGAAACCCAAAGGGCGGTCTGGGTCTCCTCATCTCCACACCTGCCGAGTCATCGTGGGCTCTGGTTTGTGTCATAGGCTGGATCTGTCCTGCCTGCTTTCATAGCCATGGTCTCTGAGGACATCTGACATTGGCCTCTGGGTCCTGGTGTGCTGTTGCTCCTCCTATAGCTACTACCATGCAGCAGTAGAACTTCAGGTACAAGAAGAAGGAATGGTAGCTGGGCTCAGGTACCCTGGGACCCTGGGCTTCTTCTGCCTTCAGTCCTGGGACTCGAGACTTCAGCCCAGGACCTTTGCGCGGAGCTACATCCTCATCTTTTGACTCAGGTTTCCAGATGCAATCTCAGCAAGGCACACAGGTTGGGTTCAGATCTGTGAACGTCCTGCCTCAGCTTTGAGTTGCAGGGACAGATCCTGGGTCTTAAGGCTATTGTCCCTCATTTTTTTTTTCCTTGCTACTTTATGGGGCTGACTTCATTCTCTGCCAGTATGGACCCCTCCCCCACAACGCACCCACAGGCAAAGTGACCCACAACACACGCTGTCTCCCAGCTGATGGCTTCTGCTCTGGGGCTGGTCTGGCAGCTACTTTCTCACTCCTACCATCCCGTCAGTCACCCATGCTTCTGTCCACCCACTCCAGAGTGTCTTCTTAGTCCCAGGGGGGAGCCCTTGAGCCCAAGCAGTTTGTGACCAACTTGGGGAACACGGGAAAGGCCACTGTCAAAACAAATAGTTGCATAAATGCACAAAGAAAATTGCACTACCTGTCACCTGTGAGACGTGCGCATCCGCCCTGACTGCTGCAGTCCACACCTGCATTACTTTAGCTTCTAGGCCTGGCCTTATCAGACTCTCTCTGAATCCTGTTGGTCCCTTGCCCAAATCCATCTCCAGAGACTGCTCTGTCTTGCCTTTATCTTTGTAACCCTGCATCACTCATGACATCCATCTGCTCTCATTCGTTTTCTGGCTTCCTGTTTAGTTCCTGTCTCATTCGTGGCTAAATGCATCCTCTAGTGTAGCGCTGGCTGAGACCTAACATCTTTTCCCTCAAACCCAACATGTCCAAACTTACAATGCAAACGGGCTCCCTCCTCATGCCTGCGGATGTCAGTTAGCATTGCTTAGCCTTGCTTCAAGATTTTAAGCAAAACTATCTTTGAGACAGTTAGTAGTGGAGTGAGCAGTAAACTATGACAACCAAGTCACTCTAAGACGTTATCACATGTCATCAGGCATGTGGCTGCCAATGTTTAATGTTTATCCTTTAAACTTTCAGCTTTTTCTTTCTTCTTGCAGTGTCTTAGACCTGTATCAGGCTCCTCAAGCACTGATTTTTTTTTTTTTTAAGTCTTTTTGAGACAGCGTCTCACTGTGCAGTTCAGGCTGGCTTTGAGCTCACTTTGCAGCCCAGGCTAGTTTGGAACTCACAAAGATTCTGCAGCCTCAGCCTCCCAAGTGCTGAGGTTATAGGCCTGCACCACCACACCTGGCTTACTCTCCGATTCTTGCAATCAGACAGCCAAGGCTGGAGAGGACAAGGTCCCTACCGGAGCCTGTAGGGATCCCGCAGGCTATTAGGAGCCCGTGTCTGGGGAGGGGCTCCAGTCAGGAAGTGTTGCTGAGGTCCTTCCCAAGCTCTACAAGAATGGCAGGATACAAAGATCCTGGGCACATCAGGAAATGGTCCTGTAGATCCATTGCTAATGGGGTCTCTGGAAATTGTGTCCAGGTTTTCAGGCGAGCTTCTAAAGCTACATACAAAGCAGCCCCAAAGACCCAGAGGCCCCTTGAGATGGCCCTCTGGAGATTCCTGGGGAGTTTCTATGGTGTTTCCTGGGCAAGACTGTAACGTACATTGCCATCTATGTGACAAGCGCTTGTAAAGGCTCCCGTGTGAGGAGCTGGGGCTGCTGCTTCATCCGGGTTAGATGGGCACAAGCTCCACCTGGCAGCACCTCACAGAAACTGAAAGTAGGGGTAGGGAAGATGGCAAGGCAAGTGTCCCGCGGTGCATACCAGGGGCCACAGGGGGACCAGCTGTCACTACTGCTGAGCTATGAGCCCAGAGTCATTCACTTTGCTGTGTACCAAAAACATGGTTGGCAAGTGACTGAAATAATACACCTTAAGTAAGTACAATCCGGAATACAATCAGGCGCTGGAGTGTGGCTCAGCAGTGGGGCACTTCCTTAACATTCAGGAGGTCCAAGAAGAAAATAATTAATCTGTGCCTTAAAAGCCAGTCCCCGACTTCTCTGTGTTCGGGCCAAGGCCATGGAAATGTTACACAAATCGCTTATGTACTTCAAATCTTCTGGCAGCTACGTGAACAGTTAATAGTTGAAAAATCATCCTTAAAAGAAAAAAAAAAAAAATCTGAGTGTATTTTATTGGGAGAAATGCGAAAATAAATACACGCTCACGTGAAAACCAGTAAATACATGTGGACAGTTTCAACACAATAGTTTTTGCAACCCCAGGTATCCACGGTATTATTCAACACGTTTTCGATGTAAAAAAAAAAAAAAAAAAATCATACTTCCGGGCCGGAGATACGGTTCAGCGGTCTAAAGCGCCTGCTTAGGAAAGCGTAGGCAACCGCAGAGACCACAGTTCGATTCCCAGCACCGCAAGCTGCGCCAGTCCCACCACCCCCCAGGATAGGCTGAGCCGGCCATAATAATAATAAATATTATTAATAATACATCTGGAAAAATCATACATCCTCGCCAAGTCTTCGGGGAACTGTCCTGCGCGAAGCACCTCGCAGTCCGGTCGGCCGCGTGGCAGGCGCATCCCTTCCGCTTCCGCGGTTGCCTTCCTGAGAGGGAATCCTTCCTGAAGCCCTCGGATGCGCTCCACGTCAATATGTGGTCGCAGGACCCAGAAGAACTACGCTTCTTCCGCGGCTCAATCTTGACACAAACAGCCTGGCGGCGCCTTTTAATGACGCATGCCTGGGCGGAGGCGGGATTTCCGGCTCCGCGGAGGGACAACTTCCGGGAGGAGGCGGAAGAAGCTCTGAGGGCTGTACTCTAGAGTCCCGGGATCTCGGAGGGGCCACCGGGAAAGGGCAGCTGGGGCTGGACATCCACCTTTAGGGCGTCGGGGTCTTGGGCCTGAGGGATGAGGAGCTGCCATGGCCAGCGACGGCGCCAGGAAGCAGTTCTGGAAGCGCAGCACCAGCAAGGTCCCCGGCAGGTGGGTGTGACACTGCGAGCCAGGTCAGGGTCAGGGGTCAGAGGTCAGGTGGCCGCGTCGGCCTGCTGGGCTAGGGGTGGAGTCAGGGTCTGGGGTGGGGGATTTGGGCTCTGAGAAGAGGAACCTGGGCACGGAAGGTGTGGCTGGGCGGTGTGAGGGGCGCAGGAGGCTCTCGGTGCCGGAGCGGGGGTCTGGGAGGTGACAGTGGCCACACGCAGTTGCAAAGCGTGCCGGGAGAACGCGCAGCCACAAGTTTCTCCGGAGCTGGCCCTCTGCCTTCTGCCAGCTCCTCCACTCTCTGGGGAGGCTGAAGGAAACCGATTCGGGTCGTGCCCTAGAGAGTTTGGCGGAGTCAGGAAACTGTCCGGGCGAGGCTGAGCCTTCTGGGGACATCGCTTTGTAGAGAAGGCCTCGAGCCACTTACCTGACTTCTCGTAGTTCTTGTGAGCTGGTGTTTGTGCCCTGAGCGCCAGGGTTGGATGCACCCTGTGAATTTCCACGTTCCCACTTGTTGGTCTCAGGACTAACCCCAAAGTGTCAGCAGCGAGAAGCAAATTGAAAACATGCATTTAAAAAGATCAGCAAATTAAACACCTGAGTGCAGCCTGGAAGCTGTGCAGCTGCGGAGCCCGACACTGATTGCTGTGGCCCTGAGCCCTGTGGCCCTAGGGAATAAGGAGACGTTACATGGAAAATACCTGGAGTAAAATCAGAGGCTGGTGGCAGCAGACTAGAGACAAACATGCTCTGAAATTTTAAAGCAGTTTCTTTGTCCTGGAACTGAAGCCTGAGACACAGAAAATTAAAAAATTGTGCTATTAGAATCACTTAAGTAGAATCATTCCTCAGCATGTTATAGTGGGTTGTGTTGCTGTGTTTAGTAGCAAGCTCTTGAGCCAGTGGTAGAAGCGTGAAGTTTAGCATTCACAGCGCACTCTTCAGAGTGGTCAGGAGTTAGCAGGGGTGAGTGAGTGAGTGACTACCTAGACAGTGACTCAGAGGGTGAGGGCAGCGTCAAAGGAGGCCGGAGGACTTTTTCTCTGCTAGGAGGGGGCTTGCTTGGACAATTTGAGCATTCATCAAAACCAACCTAAGAGTTCAGGATGAGATGAAGATTCTGGAGTGGAGGTAGATAAGAGGTCTAAGAAGCATCACACACAAGTGGTCTGGAACACAGAATCCAGGGAGAACGGGCCATGCAACATCGTGACTTGCATTGCTTTAAAATTTTAAGAGAGTTGTTCCTCTTCAGTCTGAACTCTAAGTAGTTTTTAACAATTAGGTGAGATGCATGTGCTGCTGTGTCGGTTTACAACAATGAATAAACCCTGGGATTGAAGACTGTGTGTCTCGGTAGTTTGTGTTGGGGCAAACAGTCCCTAAATTCATGGCTGTCAGGCACCAGCAAGTGTACCCTTATTTAGAATTATGGTCTTTGCAGAAGTAATCAAGTTAAGATGAGGTTGTATGGACTAGGGAAGGTTCTAATCCAAGGATTGGCTTGCTCCTGAGCTGAGCGAAATGTGGGCACAGGCACAGAGCTGGGAAGATGGCCGGGGGCAGGCCGAAGCAGAGACTGGAATGATGTGTTTGTAAGTCAAGGGAAGCCAGGGTTGCTGGTGACTGCCAGAAGCTTGTAGTGCCAAGGAAGGATCCTCCTCTAGAGGCTTTGCAGATTGCATGCCCTGCCAGTGCCTTGATTTCCCTGTTCTGCTCTCCAGAGCCCAGAAGCTAAATTCATGTGGTGCTGAGTTGCACTATTTGTGGGATTTGTAATGGCAGCCACTGGAAACTGGCTCAGGCCGTTTCTGGTGTGAGAACCAGTGTTACCAAAGATGGACTTTCTCATCCTTGGATTTTGGTGCTGTGTTGTGTCTTTTCAGAGCAGCTTCCATGTGACAGGTACTGGCAGCCCTGGAGCCTTGAGATTTGTTAGTGGCTGTCACTGAGGGGGCAGGGCATAGGGAGAGTTGGGCTCACCAGAGAGGCCTGTGCAGCCCTTGTGGTCCCCACCCTCCTGAGATCATGCCTCACCCCTGGCAGTGCTGCTATTGCAGGTAACGGTCTGGCCCTCGCTGAGGAGAATTCACAGCACCGTGCCCCTTTCCTGCCAGAGGATAGTGATGGCTACCCGTGTCCTGGGCCTTCGCTTACACAAGCACAGCTCTCAGAATTGCCTGCTCTTTCTTTCTAGTGGTTCCACAGTCGTTTCTGTCTGCTGAATGTTGATCTTACCCAGGGAAGCCCAGTAGGGAGACTGTGCTCACCACAGAATACTAGGCTGTGAGGGAACCTTTGTATGGCACAGTCCACCATAACAAGCAGAAGCCCTTGACATCTGAGTACTGAGTCTCTGCCACACCTGATCATGGTGCTGCTCAAGCACCATGCCTACCAGGGGTTTTGTCTTCAGGCTGTACTCCCTGAGGCAGGCTGGGCTTCAAGCCATGTGGCTGTCTCGCCCGAGATGCTATGCCATGTGTATTTTCCTCTGGCATCTAGGCCCCTGGCCTCTAGGCCCCTTTCTAACCATCTGCTGCTCTGTTGCTTGGCCTCCCCTCTCGCCTGTCCTCCTTGAAGGCTGCTGAGCTTCTGGGTCCCACATGTTCTGTGCTGCTCCCTGCCCTGGGAGCTCAGCATATTGTTTCCTCCTTCCTTTTTGCCTTGCTTATCTTTCTTCCTTTTCTGCCTTCGGCTCCTTGTATTTACTTCCTCTCTCTCTCTCTCTCTCTCTCTCTCTCTCTCTCTCTCTCTCTCTCTCTCTCTCTCTCTCTCTCTCTCTCTCTTTGAGACAGGGTCTTGCTATGTCTTTCAGGCCGGCCTTGAACTCCTGGTGAGATCTGCCTGCCTCATCCTCCTGAGTGCTGGGATTACAGGAGCACTGGGGTTAGAGGCATTAGCCACCACACCTGGTTCACACCTCCTTGCAAAGCATGGCCTGTTTATGGGAGATCTCCCATAGCCAAAGCACTGCCCAAGGCCACAGGCCTGTTCATGGGAGGGCTGGATCGGGGCCCTCTTTTGTGTGCTTGCTTTCTTCACCAGGAAATGAGCCTGCACACTCTGAATGTTCACCTCACTCACCTCACATCATCCTGATTGACCTTATTAGGCAGCAGTGCTTGACCCAGGCTGATCTGGTTAATTCAGATTCGCATTAGCTGGAGGCCGAAGCGGTCCTGTGCACACCTTGGTATCTGCTCGATTAGTTGGCTGAGGCTCGTAGTGAGCTAGCAGACGTGTGGAGGGAAGACCTCTGCTAGGAGTTGGGTGCATTTTACTCCTTTACTGCCTCCCACCTGTGTGAACTTTGCCTCTCACGCTGGCCCTGGGGCCATTGGCTTCTGCGTCTTGCATTAGACTAAAGTGGCCTTAGCATCCAGAAAGCTTTAATTGGCCCAGCCTGGTTCTGTTTAATGAGGAGACCAGGGCTGACAGTTTGGTCATTCATCCAGTAAATATTTATTTAACCTGCTGTGCATGCCGGTGTGCAGATTGCATTAGTGAACAAATCAGACCAGCGTGTCTGGCCTTTCGGGTTAGGACGCATGGGACAGCGGTGGATGGGACCAACCTTAATAGAGAGCTAACCTGTGGGAGGCAATAGTGCAGAAGAGGGGAATAGGGAACCCCAAAGCAGGTGAGAAAGGAGCTGGGGCTTCCTCAGCACAGGTAGCTGTGGGAATAGTGGTGCAGGCCATGGGGCTGGCAAGCGTGGAGGTGCCGTGTGGGCAGTGAGGCTGTGCCGAGGGAGGCAGGGCTCTGGTGTCCCTGCAGATGTGGATGGTCACTCTCATTCTGAGGCAGAGCCTGGGGGACGGCCCAGTCTGCTCGGTTTGGCTGCTGTATGAGAGGTGCAGAGGTGCATGGGGAGCCAGTGTAGGGTGGGGAGGCTGCTCCAGGCCCCTGAGAGTGGCAGGGAGAGCAGTATGTGGGTGCAACACCTGGGAGTGCCTGTCTGGTTCCCTGGGCCTGGTCTTTCTGGGCCAGCAGTTTCCTGGGCTCTCAGCTGTTGATTTCTGCAGCCTCAGTTGGAATTCCTGCTGCTCCCTAAGTGCTGAGATGGTTGCCCGTGCACTGGGCTCACAAACACAGGCAGGCTTTCAGCGTGGTTCTGTCTGGCAGGTGGGTGTGCCCGTGGCAGGGCACGCAGGTGTGACGTCTGCAAGGGCGACGGTGGCAAGGCCCTGGGTGCTGGAGATGAGTGGTGAGGGAAGTCTGTGCTCTGCCTGCACTCCGCTCCCACCAGCAAGGCTCAAGGAGTCTGCAGAGGAGAGGGTGGGCAGGCCATGGCTCCTCCAGGAATTGCTGGGGAGAATGAAGACATTCGAGCACCTTGGAGGTCCAGGGTTGGTGCCGAATGCAGGCTAGCGGATGTGGCCTGCAGAGGCACCTTGGCTGTTCAGCAGGGTCCTCTGTGGGTGGGATGGTCACTCCTCCTCAGGGGCTCCCTGGCAGGGCTGAGACAGAAGAGGAGGAGGAGGAGGAGCCACACTGCCTGCAGAGACATGAGGCAGGTGTCACAGCTCTCCTACTGCTGGGGAGGCTGTGGGCAGGCAGGGAGGAGGAGATGAGCAGGCCGGGCCCACGGCCTTTGGGTCCTGAGGGCCGTGAGAAAGCACTGAGAGGCCAACGTTGGAGGGGTGTGTGTGTGTGTGGACCCTGGGATGCTCCTCAGCAGCCTGGAAGAGAGGCAGGAGCGGAAGTGGGCTGGTTGTGTGGAAGTGCAGCAGAGGCGAGGGTGGAGGAGGGGCTGTGGGTGGTGCAGCTGGTGGCCTGGCACTGGTGGCACTCGAGAACTCCTGAGGGGCTGCGGTGTTTGGGTGGAACTGAGCTCCAGGCTTCTGGCTTAAGGGATGGGGGTATGGTGGGCAGAACCATGGCCCCCAAAGGTTCCTGCCTTCTTGTCCCTAGAGCCAGTGAGTATGTTACGTGACAAAGGGGAATTGAAATCACCAGTGCACTGGTCTGCACATGGCATGTCCTCGATTTTTTGGTGGCTAAGTGCAACCACACAAACTCTTTGGAGTGCCCAAGGGCTGTGACCTCTGAGGGACTTGGTCCTCCATGCCTAGCGCTGTGTGCACAGGAGGGAGTGAGGGAACATGGCGCGGCCTTCACAAGCTGGGGGTGGCCATCTGCTGACGGACGGTGGGTAGTGTGGGTCTTGGTTCGACAATCGCAAAACTGAATTCTGTCTGCTGCTAGTGTGAGCAGAAAACACGTTCTGCCCTGGAGCCTCCAGGAAGGAGTGGAGCTGGCTGACACTGAGACTTTAGTCTGGTGAAACTGGCTGAACTTCTGACCTCCAGAGCTCTAAGATAATAAATGTGCATGCACTCTGGGAAGGATGCCGAGAGGTGCGTGGTGAAGAGGCACCCATGGGCAGCATGTGTGGGTCAGTGGTCTCAAGGGTCACAGGGTGGCCTCTGTAAGAGTTTAGTCCCAGGAGAGCAAAGGTGAGCTTGGAGATTTGTTCTAGGTCCTGCATCCTGCTTGGGCCCAGCACCCAAGTGGAGGCCTTGCTCCTATGGTTAGAAACTCTGCGTGGCGGCCTCTGGCCAGCTTGCCGTCCGGAGCTCTTACAGATGTGCGTTTTCTTGCCTGTGGTTTTGAAGTGGCTGTTTATCTCATCAGGCCCCTCCTTCCTGTTTTCCCATGTTTTAGGTGCTTCGCAGTGTGCAGCCTGGCAGAGGGGATGTGTCTAGCTAGGGAGAGTTTTCTTCCTGTGCTGTTTTTCAGCGGAAGCAGTTGTGGGGTGTCTCGGGAGCCATGGGAGCTCTAGTGGAAAGGTTTTTGCTACTACGTGGCTCATTTTACTCGTCCCCCCTCCTTGGAACACTTCATGTTATTACATGTCTGATTTTGAAAAATAAATTCAGCATACATCATGGCTTTTCTCTTACGTACTTATGTAATATAACACATCTGGACTCTTGGGTTATTATTTTGTGACAGGGTCTTAATGATGTAGTTCAGGTTGGCCTTGAGCTCACTTTGTAGCCCAGGTTGGTGAACTCAAAACCATCCTCATGCCTGAGCCTCTGAGTGCTGGGATTACAGAAATGTATCACCATGCCCGGCTTCTTTTGGCTGGCTGGCTGGCTGGCTGGCTGGCTGGCTTTCTTTCTTTCTTTCTTTCTTTCTTTCTTTCTTTCTTTCTTTCTTTCTTTGTGTCGGGTTAATTTTGAATGAAGAAAAAACAAACAAACAAAAAAACAAAACAAAACCCACAAATAACTAAATCCCTGACTGGGCATAGTGGGGCATACCTGTGATCTCTGTTACTTGCAAGGCTGAGGCAGGAAGATCACAAGTTTGAGACAAGTTTAAGCACCTCAGTCAGACTCTATCCCAGAAATGAAGGGCTGGGGGTATAGTTTAGTGTTAGAGTGCCCCGTCTTTGTCTCCAGTACTGTGGGGGGGGGGAAAGAAAACTAAATTCCTGATGCTTGGAGGTTCCTTTGAGTATGTACTTTAAACTCTCAGGGCAGTAGGCAGCAGCACCCTTTCTCCTGCAGATGGTTGGGGAGGGAGGGTGGTGGTGGAAGGAAGGGGGAGGGTCTTCTTTCTGGTTTGCTTTTCTCTGTGCTGCTATGTTCCTGCTTGACCTACCTGTGGCCAGGACAAGGGACTTGGTGATAGGGATGGGCCTGTCTTGGTTCTGGGGCCCAAGTGGCACCTGTCTGGGCTCTCCCTGTCCTGCAGTCCCATTGTCATCCCTCTGCCTTGCTTGTCACTGTGGAGCCCTGTGCGTGCTGTGTGCAGGTCATCCTGGTGTCCTTGTGCCTGGCTCTGGAGCAGGAACCACTGAGCCCGTAGGGCTTTCTCCTGAGGAGCATGGAGCAGTCCTGGAGCAGGTGTGTGTGTTGTATCCACGGGGTGGAGTGGCACCCCAGGATGTGTGGTGCAGAGTGCTGGCCATACCTGGGATCATGGCTTGCCCTGGCCTGTCCTCCCTGTGGCTAGGATCAGGTGGGCAGCGCACAGTCCTGCCTCACAGCCTGTGTGTGGAGAGCCAGGTTTGCACCGAGGGCTCGTCTCTAGAGTTTGCCTTGGCTGCATAACTGTGGCTTCTCCTCTCTACCTGGTAGCCTTCTCACTGCCCACTGCCCACTCCCCAGGCCTTGCTGGGTGCCCTGCTGTGGAGCCCGCCAACCCCAGCTATAGATCCGCCTGCTCTGGGCTCAGAGGCGTCTGCTTCCTGTGCTGGCGCCTGAGCCTGCACTTGGCCGCCTTCTCTGGGGGCCACCTGGCTGAGGTGAGCAGCTTCCTCAGGGTCACCTTGGTGTTTACTTGGCAGATGAGAAGCTGTGGGAGCCAGCACTGTGCTCTTCCCATTTCTGGATTCCATGGGGGCCCAGACTTTTGTTTTGAGTGTTGCTTGCCACTTTGTTCTGCATTTCTGAAATGTGCTTCCTGTTTGGGGAATTGGGGTGCAAGTTCCACCCTGGGTGCTGAGGTTCACCACCGGGCACATGTTTATAGCAGCAAAAATGAGGGCCTGGGATGCCATATGCCTGGGACAAGCAGGCAGAGGCTGCATTGGGGTGACCTCCTCACAGCCGTGCACCCTCCTGTGTGGGCTGCACAGTGAGGACGCTGAGCCTTTGCTCAGGTTGCCTGGTCAGAGCGGAGCTCTTTCTGGCTGCACAGTCCCTGCTGTTCTGGGCCTCTGTGGCCCTCCTGGTGTTTTTCCTTGTGTCTAGGGCTTGCCCTCTGTGTGAGCAAGCTGTCTGTTCTGTGACAGTGTTCAGGGCCATTGGCCTTATGGAGGAAAGGTTGTGTTATGGTCACGGTCTCTGTGGCCCTTGGTGCCCAGGCTTGGTGAACAGAGCGGCCAGCCTCAGTGACGTGGGGGGCAGGATGTCCTCTCAGGGACATGCCCAGGGACCTCCTCCTCCAGCTTCTGTTCAGCTACGACTCCCTGTAGGTTACCTGTGGTGAGGTCAGGGCCCTCCAAGTCCAGTCTTCTCCCCACTCCACCTCTGAGCACTGCTGCATTGGGGACCTAGCCCCCAGCAGCTTGGCTTTTGGGGGACACTTAGGGTCTAACGTATAACCTTCTGCTTGCGGGCCCGAAAGCTCACATGCATCTCAGGATGCCGAATGCCTTCAATCCATCTCCGAGTCCCCATAGCAAACTCCAAAGTCTAGCCAAGTTTCCTGTGTGACTCAGGACATGCTGTTAGATATGCGCCCCTATAAAATAGAGAAGAAAGGTCCATCCTTCCAAGATGTCGTGGCTTGTATCTACATGTCCTCACAAAGCCTCATGCGGCCATAGGGCTTTTTCAGAGGTGGCTGGGGCTAAAGTGTATGATGCTGGGACTAGGGATGTGTGATTAGCATATCAGCCCACTGATTGGCTGGCATGGTTCTGACTTGGGTTAATGGTGTGCGCTAGCCCTGCCCTAGGGTGGGTAGCCTGCAGGTGCTAGAAGGGACAGAAAGAGGCTTGTCTTCTCCCACTTGTTGCATTTGCTGTCTGTGGATGCCGTGAAGTGCTCTGTGCAATGCCACCCTGCCTTGGAGCCAGCCAATTATGGACTGAAACCTCTGTAGTCTGCAGGCTCCATAAACCTTCCCTCCCTTAATTTGGGGTGTTGGTTATTTTGTCCCAGCAATGAGAAAAGTAACTAAGAATAAGATGTGGTGGCACTGGGGAAAGCAAGGGCTAGGGGTATATGAGGGAGAATTGGACCATAGCAAGACGGAAACCCAGCGGTGCAGACATCACCTTCTGAAGCTGCTTGTCCGGTATCCGGGCCTGTGTTGGCTGGTGGGAGCTTGGGCAGCCTCACACGTGTAGGTAGCCTCAGTGTCCCTGTGAACCATACAGGCAGGGACAGCCACCAGACCCCTTTGCCTTTCTGAGTACATTTGCCAGGTGAGCTACTGAGTGTGTGGGACTCTGGCTTTATCTGTGCTGGATAGAAAGGGTTCTGGCTTGCTGGGAGGGAGAAGGCTTAGGAGGACACCAATCAGGTGTTTTTTTTGGGCAGGACTGGGGTTCAAACTCACCACCTTGCACTTGCCAGGCAGGCACTTGTGCCATGGAGCTATCTCCCACCCCCCCACCAATGAGATTTTTTTTTTTTTCAGAACCAGGGATTGAACTCAGGACCTTGTATTTGCCAGGCAGGCACTGGTGCCTCTGAGCTATCTCCCTGGCCCCACCAATGAGATTTTGCAGGATTCGTGGCAGTGCTTGTGTCCTCTGGCCTGCGCCCTTCCATCAGACGCAGCCCTTCTGTTTGGGACCAGCCCAGCCTTTTGTGCCTGTTGCTGTGGGTTTGTCTCCTGCAGTGACTTTTTTTAAGAACTGGTTTCTAAAGAAGTGTTGGCCATAGTCCCCATTTTGTTTCCTTTGTCAATGAATCCCTATTGTGGGCTAATTTCTTTTTCAAGGCAGAGGGCCACGGTGGTGTTTTATGCAGGTCACAAACCAATACAGCTTCAGTGGGGGTGGGGGAGCAGGCCAGGCCAGGTAGGGGAGTGCAGGACCTCTGAGGAGGGGCTCCTTCCTTGTGCTCTGTGCTGGCATCCTCAGTAGCTTAGCTTCTTCCAAAATAGGGTCTTCCTGGCTTCCCTTAGGGCGTGCTCACTGGAGGTTCACATAATAAAGGAGAGTATCCTGGGTGTCTCACATGCCTGGGTGTATACCAGAGGCTCTGGCAGTGCAGAGGGCAGCTGTACTACTGCTATTACTGAGGAGATGGGCACTCCAAGGAGTGTGTGACCCACGTAGTAGAGGATTAGGCAGCCACAGAGGTGGGCAAGGGAAGCTTCATCTTAAAAAAATTTTTACGTATTTGGTACAGGGTTTCCCTATGCAGCTCAGACTCATAGTGATCCTCCTGTTTCAACCTCTCCAGTGTCATGCGCAACCATGCCTAGTCTTGGTGGCTGGCTTGGTGTGCCCAGGGCAGGGCAAGTGGGGCATGTGGTGCCGGGGATCTAGCTTGGGTCCTTGCACTTGCCTAAGTAGGTGATTAGACCACTGGGCTATCTCTATGGCCCAGGAAGCTTCATCTTGTGAGATGCCATCGAACTGGACCTAAAGGGAGGGAGGGTCAGTTCCTCCTGCCACTTACATGAAGGGTGTGGGGAGTTTTGCACAATAGCCCTAGCACTGTGACCCCCCTGAAGGGTTGAGGAGAAGCCTGTTGGTGGGCTGGGCAGTGTCTAGGTCCATGAAGGCAAAGCTCAGCTGGCGACGGACCTGGATGAGGCTGTGGTTAGCGTGCAGCTAGGGCTGCCTGGTTGCTGAGCCTGCAGGGGGAGTGTAGGCTGGGGCTGATTGGTGCTCTGAGCTGACAACCTGGTCAGACTTCCCACTTACTTGGTCTGCTGATGGCACAAGGGGGCTCATGCTGGTCATGGGACAGCCCTGAGACATGTAGGATGGGGCCAGGCTGGGTCTTCGTGAGGGCTATGTGGCAGGAAAGAGCGAGTGAGAAGGGCAGGGCAGACTGCTTAGGAGGTGTTGGCCACTCCGAGAGAGCTGAGGTTTTATTACAGGCGCTGTTGTGCTCTGCGCTGGAGAGAGGTGCAGGAAGATGAGCCGCTTGCATATGAATAGGGAGGATGCGAGGGCTGTGTATGGGCAACGGTAAGGCCCCAAGTGAGTGACAATCCCAGGGCCGGAGGCAGCTGGCTGCGGCTACCAGAGAATAGCCAGGCTCCAGGCTGACTGAGCAGGGTGAGGTGTCGTGAGGGACACTGACGGTGGCTGGCTCTGTGCCTGGCAGGTGCTAGGATTGCTGTCTTGGACCTGTGTTCACCGAAGGAGCAGGCACACATCAGGAGGAGCGGTGCTGGCCTTGGTGCTGCCTGCTGCTGGAGGAGATGTGGTGGGGGGTGTGCAGGAGAGGCGCGGGGCAGACAGGCTGCTTCCCATGAGCCCGGTGGGTGTGGGCCTGGGGGACCATGCTGTCCTTGCCGGGGCTGGTTCCCAAGCTGGTTTGTGCAGGGGTCCTGGGAGCAAGCAAGCAGATGGATGTGGCTTGGCAGGGGGTGGAGGGGCTTCCCAGGTCCTTCTGCCCAGGAAAGGGGTCAGTGAGGGGTGGCTAGGAGTGAGGGCAGGATGCCCTGTGGTGGCTGGTGTGGGTCAGCAGAACTGGGGCTGTTCTTGGTGTGACACTTCCAGTTCTTTCTTTGCTTATATTTTCTTTTAAAGAATTTTTATTTTATTTTATCTTTTTTCTTGTTTCAGAACTTTTGTCTTTGTTTATTTATTTATTTTTATGGCTAGCTCAGCCTGCCCTGAGGGCAGGGCTGGCGCAGCATGTGGTGCCGGGGATTGAACTGTGGTCCCTGCAGCCACCTAAGCTTTCCTAAGCAGGTGCTTTAGACCACTGAGCCATCCTGCTGGGCCCTTTTGCTCATATTTTCTAGGTTTACTGTAATAAACAGACATTGCTTTTTCACCTGGGGGAAAATATTATAAAAATGTCGTTTCCAGACCAACTTAAGAGCTGTTTGTGCAGCAGTTCTCGCTCAGGCTTAGTAATTGCTTTGGTCCCTGTGGGGTTGTGGTGCCCTTGGGCCACAAGGTGGGGGTCAGCAGGAGACACGGTCCAGGCATTGTTGCAGGGACCTCACAGCCCACAGGGACACAGGGTCCCTGGGAGTCCTGTTTGGTGTGGCCCCAGGGGCCACCTGTCTCTAGTTACCTCCTTGGGCCAACACTCAGATGATGGGGGGGGGTGGAGACAATGGAATTGTTTACCATTGCAAGGATGGCCTTTTGCACACTTTTCTCCAAGGCTCTGTAAAGTTAATTTTCTTGGAAAAGTTACTTTTTATGAAGCTATTTTATAAATCTGGGGAGTATCACTAGATGCTAGAGGGGCCTAGTGGTGAATTCAGTGGCTAATTGAGTTATAGTTCAGGAAAGCACTGTTGAACCGGAGGGGCATTGCGTGATGAGTGAGGCTGTTGGGTCGTTTGCCGAAGCCAGCACGGTGATTTGTGTGCTTTCTTCACACGTCCGCGGGTCCGGGAAGCAGAAGCACCTCACCCTGACGCGCCTGTCGAGCTTGTATTTCCCTTGTGGCACTGAGAACATTGCTGCTGGGTTTACTTCCTTCTGCACTTGTATCTTCTCATCCTTCACGGTTTCACTCATCTCCATTTTACCTCTGCAGTTTGGCCTTTAATTAAAAAAAAAAAAAAAAAAGCCAAGCTGCCTGGTCTGTACCCGAGTTTTATTTTCAAACCAGGACTGTATAGGGGCTCTTGGGGCAAATTGGACTTCCCCCATGTTCTGTGGGAAGGGCCCCCTCTGTCAGAGCCCAGTGGCCTGGCGACACCTGCAGTTTCCTGCCTTCTCCTGCTGAGGGTCAGATGTATCCTAAAGGACCACCCACGTGTGGAACAGGCCTAGGGAGGCCCAGCACCCATTGCTGCCGTCCTGGTGTTGCTGTGGAGTGCAGCAGGGGCAGTGTTTGTGGCCTGTCTTCTACGCGTGGTGTCGTAGGGACTGTCGGTGTCTCAGGGTGCTTTCCAAGTGAAGCCCGGGCTGGGATCTCAGAGAGTACTTGATTTGGGGTTTATCTTTACTGTTCTTGCTTAAGCCTTTCCAGCTCTGGGCAGGACAGCCTCAGCCAGAGTCCTGAGATCCTTGTGGGCTCTTCTCCAGGCTGACCCCTTTCCTTCTGTGTGCTTCCCCGAGAGGTGCCCTCCAGCACCGGTGTTAGTTTCCCCTCATTAGAGTGGCATTTCCGTGGCGCCTCCTTGTTCTGGGTAGGTCAGTTTTGAGACTCCCAGGGCTGTCTGGGAAGGTCCTGTGCAGGGCACGGTGCCCTGGGATATCTCTCTGCTGGTGCCCTGGTCCCAGTGGAATCCTGTCCTTGTCTAGGTCCTTTCACTTCCTCCTGGGTGGGATCCTGTGTCACGCCATGGGTTGGAACCCATGGCCCTTCATTTTCATTCCTTCTGGGCCATGTCCTTGTAGTAGCAAGGGGAGGTGCACAAATTGGACCCAGAAAATGCAACTGGTAGCCCCACTGTTGCCTGCTGGTAGCAGGTTCATCCTGCCTGAGTTTTTCTTTCCAGGTTTGGAAAGTAGAATTGCTTCATCTGTGTGGGAAGCATGCTGAACGTCGGTGTTACAGACCTGCTCTTCAGAGTGGCGAACTTGGTTAGACGGTGGTCAGGGCTGCCTCCCTTAGCCAGCGCCATCCCCAAGCCTGCCTGGCTTTTCCTGAACATAGTGCAGTCCCAGAGCGATCTCTGGGCCTCCCTCCTTCCTGTCTTTTCCATCCTTCCATCTTTGCACTTCACCCATTTCAGATGTCCAGCTTTTTAAGCATATTTACAGGGCTATATAATCTTGCCATAATCAATTTTAGAATAATCTCATTACTGCAAAGAGAAACCCCATGAGTTAGGAGTCACTTCCTGGTCCTTATTCTCTGGGAACCACTAATTTACTCTGTCTACACAGACTTACCAATAATACACATTTCATGTAAGTGGAATCTGTGGGATTGTGTCACCTATATCCGGCTTCCTTTGCCTAGTATGGTAATTTTAAGGTTTACCCATTTTCAGTGGAATACCTGTTTTTTGCTCTTGATCTTGGGATGGTTGGGGGCCCAAGCTTGGTAAAGCTGCCTAGCTTTGAGAGAGGTACTGCGCTGCATGGTGCTTGTATTAGTTCACATTCCTGTTGCTGGACATGACACCCAGCACCAACACCTTAAAGGAGGCGAGGTTTCACTTGGCTTACAGTCCTGGGGACTCACTCCATGGTATGCTTGTTCCAGGACAGACCGGCATGGTGGAAAGTATGGTGGCATAAAGCTACCGAGCTCAGGGCAGCTAGGCAGTAGAGAAGAGGAGGAAGGGTCCTTCTTTCCCTTTTTATTCCATCCAGGTTGTAAGCCTCTTGGTTAGTGCCACCCACAGCGAGGGTATGTCTTCCTCTTCACTAAGTAAATCATCCTGATGCACCCAGATTGTGCTAAGCTAATCTACTAGGCATTTCTTAAGCAAGTTGGCACCATAATTAATTGTTGCAAATGTGAAGTAAGTAGAGACTTCCCATTTTTCAGAAATGCATCCTTCAGGAAGTCTCCATGCTTGGACTCTTCTGGGTAAGTGGGGCTGTGCTTCAGGGTGGGTCTGGTGCCCAGCATCCCAAGCTCTTTGCCTTTTGGTAAGGAAGGCAGGCTCTAGGAGCATTTATGTCTAGTGTCCCAGACCCTTTATCATCAGGGTGAGTGAGACAGTGCTCAGACTCTGTTTCCCTGCCTAGTATTCCAAGTACCTCTCCTTCTGGGTGCACGAGGAGTGCTCCGTGGACGTTTTGTGTCTAATGCTCCAAGCATCTCACTTTTATGGGGCCAGAGCAGTCTTGAACAGAACTGCGGGCTTCCCAGACCTGTACAAAGTTGCTGTGGATCAGTGCAGTGCGCAGGGCACACAGGCCTCTTCTCCAGCGTGAGAAGGCAGACACTGTGCTCACACAGCTGAAGCGGCTGCCTCTCTCCTGGACAAGTTTCTTCCCCTTCGCCTTCATTTCTATGCCTGTAGTAGGAGTTCTTACCAATCCTGGGTGTACTCCCATGGTATGTGGTGTTTTACATTAAAACCCTTTAGGATGTACGTTCAAGTTAGCTTCTCTTTTTCTGCAGAGTTCTGTTTATGAAATTTATCTGCATCAATTCTGATAGCTATAACTAGTTCATGTTTATTGTGGTTAATGTGCATTACCTGTATTGTTTATTCTTCAGTTGATAGTGAGCCTCTAGATTTTTATCAGTTTTTTTTTTTTTCCTTCTTATCGTTGCAAATGCTGTTGAACCTGTCTCTTACGCACTTGTGCAAAGCTTTTGCTGGGCTTTTCAGGAGGTGGGATTATAATGTGTATATCTCAACAGCAGCTTCTTTTTATGAGGAATCACTGGGGTTTTCTTTATTTTTATTATTTTTTTAAATTTTATTTTTCTTGTTTCAGAACCTTTGTTTGTTTATTTACTCATTTTTATGGCTGACTCAGCCCGCCCCGCGGGCAGGGCTGGCACAGCATGTGGTGCCGGGAATCGAACCTCAGTCCCTGAAGCTGCCCAAGCTTTCCCAAGCAGGCGCTTTAGACCACTGAGCCATCCCACTGGGCCCCAACTGGGGTTTTCTTTAAAGCAGGATTACGGCAGCTTTGGAGCAGTATGGTTTATTTACAAAGCTTATTGTTAATGTACTTTTAAAAAGAAAGATTTCCTTCTTTGCTATGAGTAGGGTTAGCTGCTACTTCTCACATAGCTCTAGTTCGAGTCTTTTTTTTAAATATATTTTTTTGAAGCTTGAAAGACCAAATAAAAATGCAGTGTTAATAAGATGAGGCCCTCATTTTCGTCTGCTCTTGATCTTTGTGGAGCATCTTATGCTCAGTAAGCACAAGAGCTTCGCCTGTGAAGAATGCATGAGTGTCTGGCTTTGCTGGGAGGGAAGGGCCTCTGCAGAGACTTCTGTGGTGATGACGTGCACAGTGGGCTTAGGCCAGCCTGCCTGTCAGCTCTGCTCTTTGCAAAGCCTTTCTGCTCACTTTCCATGGAGCTCCTCTGGAATCTCCGTGTGGCCCGGGCGGATGCTGCCTCTCTGCTGGGGGAGCTTCAGCTGTTGCTTCTCCTTCCCAGGACAGCTCTGCTTCTGCGTGCTCAGCATTTCCATGAAAGTTCACTTGATAAGCTGCTTCACTGCTGAAGCGCCGCTTTTACACAAAGTTCTGTAACAATCTTGAGAAAACCAAGTTGTAAAATATACATAAATGTAATGATGATGCGAGCCAGGCGTGGTGGTGCATGCCTGTAATCCTAGCACTTGGGAGGCTGAGGCAGGAGGATCAGTGCAAGTCCAAGACCAGCCTGGGCTACAAAGGTGAGCTCAAGGCCAGCCTGAACTGCATAGCGAGACCCTGTCTCAAAAAGACACACACACACACACACACAATAATACGTATATGTATGTATGTATATATATATATGTATATATGTATACACACACACACACACACACATATATATATAAATGATAATGCAAACTCTGTAGATGTGCAGACTGGTGCTGTGTTGAAAGGCCTGTAACTCTTCCATGGAAGTGGAAACACTTGCTCCAAAATGACCACTGTCAAGTTCAGATTTGGGAACTATCTCTGGGAAGACAGAGAGCAAAGCAGGATTGGGTTCTGTGGAACTGGTGCTCAGGGTGGTGTTCATGTGGTCGTTTCTTATGTCCAATCTGTCATTGATCTGACTTTGCAGCCTTCAGGTTCTGTGTGACTTTGAGCAGATGCTTTTAGACCATGGTTTTTCTATGTTTAAAATGGTTTAAAATGGTTTAAAATCATACCTGCTTCATTGAATGGGACAGATTAAATCAGTTGATGTGTTTAGAGTTTATTTATTTATTTTTAAACTTTATTTATTCATTTTTATTATGGCTGGCTCAGCCTGCCCTGGGGGTGGGGCTGGCGCAGCATGTGGTGCTGGGGATTGAACCATGGTCCCTGCTGTTGCCTAAGCTTTCCTAAGCAGGCACTTTAGACTGCTGAACTATCTCGCTGGCCCTGATGTGTTTAGAGTTTAGAGTAAGCTAAATCTCTGTTAACTGCTATCATCATTTCCAGTGTTTTATGGCTTGCATTATTTTATTTTTTTGGCTCCAGGAATCAAACTCAAGACCTTGTGCTTGCTAGGCAGGCGCTGTGCCGCTGAGCGATCTCCTTGGTCCCTGCAGTATTTTTTTTTCTATTCTTTTTTTTTTTAATTTTAATTTTTATTTTTTTCTTGTTTCAGAACTTTTGTTTGCTTATTTTTATTGCCGGCTCAGCCTGCCCTGAGGGCAGGGCTGGCGCCGCATGTGGTACCGGGGATCAAACCTTGGTCCCTGCAGCCGCCTAAGCTTTCCTAAGCAGGCGCTTTAGACCACTGAGCCATCCTGCCGGCCCCCTTGCAGTATTTTTAATTGACAAAGAAGTAGGAAAGTGGCACAGGTGTGGAGTCCACCAAGTGGTCCTGGGCTGCTGTCTCTTCACTTTGTCAGGCGTGTGTCCCTTCTTTGGTAGGAGCAGCCCCAGCACCGATGGATTGCCTGGGCCCATGCTGTGTCTATGAAGACCTCAGCACCCAGGACAATGCCTGTGCCGATTGGGCCCTTACTGGCTGCGGGACAGATCCCAGTTTTGCTTTCTGGTTTCTCCTCCTGTGTGAGGCATACCTTACAAACGCTGATGCGTATAGAAATGAGGGTGATATTTTGGCTTGGATGTTACTGTAGAGTTGTCTTCTGAAGTCATTTACCTCTCCTTACTGATTTTGCTTGGGAAGGAGAAGCAGAAAGCCTCCCAGGTCCAAGCCCGAATTCCTTTGCTGTCTTTGGCTCTCTGTCCTCCTCTGTGGGGCCACGAGGGTGAGGCTGTGCGTAGGAGTAGGCTTCTGCCCATTGCTGAGGTGTCCGGTGCTGCTGTGTGCTTTCCTGCCTTGCGCCTTCTCCTTCCCCTCAGGTCTCGTGGGATTTTCTGCCTGCCCCACTCTGCTCCCATGCCGTGTTCTCATCACGGAACATTAGGAATGGCAGTTCATGTTTCACTTTCTAAAAAAGTTATTTAAAGGATTTTACTGGGGTAAATAATGACAAGTAGGCATAAAAATATCTTTTGTATTTGCTCTAAAAATTTTGTAGGTTAGGTGTAGATTTATTTTGATTATGGCTAACTGGAGTTTTACATACCTCACTTAACTATGTCTGATTCTTTTCCCATGCTTCGAAGTTTTCTGCTACTACATTCTGCAAAGTCTTTATGTCATTTGTGTTGACTCCAGCTGTCATTGATATCTATTAGTCATATTATTTTTTTCTGCGTCATCCTGCAGCTGTTGTATTGTTATTTCCTGGTTCCTTGTTATTTTTAAGAGATCTTTCCTTTTGTGTCTACTAGTTGCCATGCTATCTTCAAGGTCTGAAAGTCTATCTTCTGTTTTGTTCAATTGTTTTGCTGGCTTTCAGAGGAATTCTTAATGTCCTTGCTATCTGTTTGAACCTGTTTCATGAATTCTAGTTCTTTCCTGTATTGTTCATTCAATATTTTCATTTCCTATTCCCTCTGTTTTTATTTTATTTTTTTTTTTTTTGTCTTTTTGAGACAGGGTCTCGCTATGCAGTTGAGGCTGGTCCTGCACTCACTTTTGTAGCCCAGGCTGGTCTCGAACTCGCACCAATCCTCCTGCCTCAGCCTCCCAAGTGCTGGGATTACAGGCGTGAGCCACCACGCCCGGCTCCCCTCTGTTTTTAATGAATGTCTTCTTCAGATGTATTGAGCCATTCTTTGTGATTGTTGTCATTTCCTTTTTTGCCTGAGAAATTATTTCTGATCTGATTCCCACCATAGCCCGATGGAGTTGCTTCTGCACATCAGGGCTGTCATTGCAGGTATATGACTTCCATGTTCTACAGTCTTGTCTCTTGGACTTGTGGCTGTGTCTGTGATGACCTCAGCACCCAGGTCATCATAGACACTGTCTATGACACCCAGGCACTGTTGGAGAGTGCCTTTTGCTCCTTCATTTTGACATGTTTAACACTCCTAATGTTCACTCTGATTCTGCAGTGATGGTAGGGAGCATGGTGTGAATGAGGCTTCCAAAGAGTGCAGAGGACCGTAGGGAGAGGCTCATCAAATCTCCCACTATATGGGGTTCAGAGTGGTTCCCATCTTGGGGGCTTGGAGAGTGGGTGGCAAGCCAGAGTTCCAGAAGGATCTATAGATGAAGAACGGCAGATGAGCAGAATTTGTTAGAAACGCTTCGCTCTCACTGTCATGTGGGCACACACTCAGCACGGAGCCACCTTCTCCTGGGTCAGGCTAGCAGCGACCAGCTGCCTGGCAGGCCCTGCGTCCTGGGCACAGGAGCTGCTTGTGGCGCCCTGGCAGCGAGAATCAGAGGCTCCTCAGGTGCCTGCCATCAGTAGAAGGCAGCCAGGAGTGTGTTTTTGAGAGGGTGTGGAGTGTGGGGTTTGTGGGTTTGTCTCCTGAGCCCGCGCTGCTATTTTGGTAATCATAGTTTCAAATAAATTAATGTCTGCTGTCAGCATTGGTTAAGCTCATTACATTGCAGCCATGAGGTGGCACAATGTGACGTGAGGACTGGTATTGTCCAGGCAGGTGGCACAGGCTGTCTTGAAGTAGTTGTTGCATGTTCTATTCTTGTGGTTTAGAAAGCCTCTTTATTTTAAACTAACTACATTTATGGGGAGTTGCAGAGAACTGTATAGGGAAGCCCATGTGTGCTCCAGCTTTAAATGTACTATGTATACTGTCTTTTTCAAGCAATACATAGAAGGGAGGGCATGTTTTGAGAAATACTGAAGAAGAAGTAATGCTATGGGGGAATAGTCATGATCTATTACTAAATAAGGAAGGTAGGGTTTCATTAAAAAGCTGGAGCGTTCACCCATGCTCTGAAATCATCACACACACCCTCGCTGCCCGGCACCGCCTCCGATGTCATGGTGGTTTCCCTGCTCTGTAACCTGTCCATTAGGATGTCTCATGCCATGCGGGGTGGGCACCCAGGCTCAGCCTCTGTTCCTGGCAGGGAATGTGGGAGAAACTGGCCGAGGCTGCCAAGGAGGCTGTCTGCTTTGTTGGTGAAGGAGCAGCCTGCATTTCTTTCTCTCTGCCCTGGCCGGGCCCATGGTGACCCTGAGGGAAAGGGCTCTGCTGACCAGCCGGTTGTCCATGAGAGCATTATTTTCATGTGTTTTCCAAGTGTACTGGGACAAGCATAAAAGTTGAATATGGAACAGTAAAGTCTTAAAAAGTTACGCTGATCTTTTTTGTGCTATGGCATTTGCTCTTCAGACAGAATAGTCTCTGATGAGAGTTTAGGACAACGTGCCTCCTGGGCTGTAGCCCTGTCCACTGAGTGCCATCTGTGAGTTGAAGCAGTGTGCCCCTGTGCCCCTGCACCCTCATCCCAGCCATGGCCCATACAGGTCTGTGGTGGTACTCGGAGGGCAGTGGCTCTGGCTTGTTCCTGGGAAGGCCCAAGTGCTTCGCTTCAATGCACTGGAGCCTGTGTGGCGCCATTCACCCCTCATGGAACACTGCTGCTCCTGTCATGTGCACCGTCAGAGCCGGCTTGCTCTTGGTGCAGCCCAAGCCAAGCTGACTGTCTTCTCTTCCTTTCCCCTTAGCATCCAGCATGTGTACGGAGCCCAGCACCCACCCTTTGACCCGCTAGTCCATGGCACGTAAGTGGAGTTTGGGGCTGAAGTTTCGGGGCTCTGGTGGAGAAGGACAGGCAGCCAGTCCCTTCGCTTCCTGTGGCTCCAGCATTGGCATTGCTCATCTTGGCCTGGGGAGGAGGATGTGGCCTGCAACCTGGTGTGGGTGAGGGGTGGGACTCCAGGGGGCATGGAGTGGCACTCTGCCTGGCAGGCAGCCTGGCCCCTTTCTATTCTGCACTCCCTGCCCTGGCTATGGCTTGGCTCCTGTAGGACTGTATGTGTCTGGCCCATTTCCTGATCAGCAGCACGTGGACCTGTGTGGTCAGGCTTAGGGGATTCTCCTGCACATCCTGGTGTCTCCCCACCTGTGTACCACTGTTCCTCCTGCCCAGCCTCTAGCTTTGCTCAGATGCCAGGAGTGAGATGACTAGGCGGTGTGGGTCTGCCTACTGTCCTGTGGACCCTGTGCTTCTTTGCGGGAGGCGATGTGGGTCTGCTCACTGTCCTGCGGACCCTGCGCTTCTTTGCGGGGTTCCATTGTTGTCAGAGGCTGCTTGCCCCAAACCCTTCTCCCCCTGTTGCTGAGTTCTTACTGTGATGTCTCTCAGCTGCTTGCTCTTCTGCTGCCTGAGTTGAGGCCCCAGTGTCTTCTTCTCTGGCCGGTTTGGGGGACACTCCTGAGCCCTGAGTGCTTGCAGTGACGGTGCCCTTGCTGTGCAGCTTGCTCAAGTCCACACCCAAGGTGCCGACCACCCCGGGGAAGGCCAAGAGGGTCAGCACCTTCCAGGAGTTTGAGAGCAACACCAGTGATGCCTGGGACGCGGGCGAGGATGGCGATGAGCTGCTGGCCATGGCGGCCCAGAGCCTGAACACCACGGTGGTCATGGAGACGGCCCACCGTGTTCTGCGTGACCACAGCCAGCGGCAGGGCCGGCCGGAGCCCGAGCCCGAGCCCGAGCCTGTGGCAGAGCCACCCACAGCCCCGAGCGGTGACCTCCGGTTAGTGAAGTCAGTCAGCGAGAGCCACACATCCTGTGCTGCAGGTAGGAGGGGCTCGGCAGGTGCTGTACACACCCAGGAGAGCTGAGGAGGGCCGAGGACCTTGTGGTGGGGGTGGCAGGACTGGCCGGGCTGGACTGTGGTGGGTGCAGCAGCCTTGCTTTCCCTTGGGTTCTGGCAAGCTTTCCCATGCCCCTCCAAGCAGAGTGAGCCTCCTCTGCATGTGACGGCAGGCCTGTGGCTCTTGTTGCTGGGCTGTGGGAGCAGAGGGTCTTAGGGGACTCTTCTCGCTCCCAGGGTCACTTGCTGTGCCATGGATCTCACACTTATCTCTTCCCAGGGCTTCCTGGGCTTAGGGTGTATACCCCACATTAACAGATGAGAATATGGGTCATTATAGCATCCTGAGTTCACTCTGCAGCCAGGTTCAGGACAGGGTTTCCTACCCACTGGAATTCAGAATGCCTGCTAAGGACTGACAGACCCCTGCTGTGTTACAGGACCCTGGGTGCCAGTGCCATGAATTCTTCCATTTAATCAGTTTTTATACCAGCGTCTAACAAATGTAAAAGCACCAGAACTTGCACATGGAAATAAGTTACAACTTTTGCATTTGGGTGACAGTCCTGGTGCTGAGGAAGAGCACTTTCCCTTAGTCCAGCTGTGGCAGGAGCACAGGGCCACCTGTTCTCATGTGCGTTGGTGAGATTTCCAGCTGTGGAGATGTCTTGGGCCCAGGGGCTGAGGTGGGTCCTCTGTGGTCTTAGCATCCTCAGCTCACCCACATGCAGGATCCAGGGGCAGCCTGGACTGCAGGGTGTGTGGGGCCCTAATGGAGCCACAGTCAGGCTGGTCTAGCTGGGCAGAGGGTGTCTCTCCTGTGTCTAGGCAGCTCGTGCCCAGTAAAGAGGATCCTTGACCTCATTCCTTGGGCTTCTGCCTCCGTGGGTTGGCTTTCTTCCTGTGTTGGCTTCCTGGGGACACCTTTGGGCAATTCAAAATAATACTAATGATCACTGTTGATCTTTTCCTGGGTACTGTGTGATAGCCAGCCCTTTAAGTAATAAGCTCATTAAAGTTTGCAGCAGCTCCTTTACCTCATTAAACTTGGAGGAGGGTAGATGGGTTGTTAGTCCTCTTCACTGATGAGGCCCTGGGAGGGCCTGCAGATGCACCCCAGCTGCAGAGCTGCTGCTGTGCGCGCTGGCCTCGCTGCGTGATCTTCCCCCAGGGTACAGGCAGCAGTGTCTCAGACAATTGGGGGCAGGATCTGTGTCACTGCACATGGTAGGTATAGGATGCAGGGATGCTGTGCAGAACCTGCAGTGCCCCAGGCAGCCCCTGCCACCGACAGAGACAGGCCCACCCCAGGTGCCCGGTGGCCATGCAGAGGGACATGCTCTGCAGTTGGAGGCCCTAGTCAGTGGTGACTGCCAGCTGGAGACAGACAGGAACACATGGGCACAGGGCCTGAAGTTCCCATCTAGTGTGGAACAGAAGTCGAGGGAGGGCTTCCCAGAGGAGGGCTTTCAGGGAGAGAGGGGTCTCCTGGGTCAGAACTCAGGCCTTCTGGTCTGTCTCCATGTCCTGAGGTAGAATGGGGGGAGGGCTGCAGGTGTCTGTCTGTGTACAGCACCCACATGCAGTATGAAAATCTGTATCCAGATGTCCCCTGGTAGCTTCTGGTGCTCATGGGTGGGGCTTTCGGGGGGCGGCTGCCTCGGGGGTTGTGATACTGGGTCACAGATGTGTGAGACTAGGATTAAGGGTGTCTGCTACTAAATTAGCCCACAGGTTAGCTCAGCATAGTTCTGGGTATAAGTAATGGGAAGACCCATGCTGGCGGGGTGTCGCACCACCCAAAGGTGGGTAGCCTGGGTGGGCTAAAAGAGAAAGGGAGGCTCCATCCCGCTGCTCCGTGCTTCCTGCCTGCCGTGCCATGGGCGGTCTCTTCCCTGTGCCACCCTCTACACTCCCCTGCCCTGGAGCACCTGACTATGGACTGATACCTCTACAAACTGTGAGCGGCAATAAACCTTTACTCTAACTTGTGGGTGTTGGGTATTTTGTCCCAGCAGTGAGAAAAAAGTAATGACACTTTAAAATTCCCGGAACTTTCAAGTTCCTGACTCAGTTGTGTTTTCCCTTGGGACCTGTCATTGCGTCATTGCTGGTGAAGTAAACACATTTTGTCCATGATCTGGTGTCCTTGCAGCTGTTTCCTGTGCCCAACCCCGCAGCACTCTCACACCTGCCTGCTGGGAGCCAGGCGACTGACCCGCGAGGTCCGTGTGCCTTATGCCCACCCACACAGCTTGCTTTCAAGTGTCCTAGACTGGTTTGTCTCCTGGGACCAATCCACGTCACTGGCCATGTGCCACTCTCTGCATTTGCATTTCTCTGGTGCCTGTGACACATGTGCCACTTCGTGGGGAGCTAGATATTGCTCCGCAAGCACTCATGGCCTGTGTCCGGGTGGGCGCCTAGGCTGGAGCTTCAGCGGGTAGTGTGGTCTTGGGCAGCCTGCCCCGTGCCTGTGTTTGCCTGTGCTGTCCTGTCTTTCTTAATGGCTACCCAAACATCGTCTTATCTCCGTACCAGAGGGGCAGAGGCCTGTCCTTGGTTGACAGAGCCCTTGAGGTCCCTGCCCCGTGGGCAGTGACTGGAGAGCTGTCTCTCCATCTGAGGGTGAAGGAGCTGTGGCAGGTTTCTGTGAGTGGCAGCTGATGTGTTCCCTGTGCCCTGTGGTGTTGCTGATGGGCCTTATGGCCCAGCTGTGAGGAGACCAGTTCCATGTTGCTGTGCCTCCTGGTCACTGTTTCCTCTAGGGACGCTGCTGTGGCTTTGAAATTCCACCAGCCACCTCTTGGAGTGGGGAAAGAAACTGTCTTGCTCTGGAGGGAGTGCCCTCAGAGGCCCATGTGGCAGGAACTGTCATCTCTCCCACCCCAGGCAGACACCCCAGCAGTGTGGTGTGGTTCCCCTGTTGAGCGCTTTCCTCCAGAATCTTGAATGTACTCATTGTGAGGGAGGGACAGAGCAGTGCAGAGTCCCTGTCCCACTCACTGCTAGGCTGGCTCTCAGTCAGGGAGGAGGCTGCCTCTGGCCTCAGCTGCCTGCTGGGGACACAGGCACTAGGGTTGTGAGGAGTTGGCTGTGTCCTGACTTGGGCTCCTGTGGAGACTGTTGCCAACCAGTGTGCTTGGGCTGCCTCCTCCTGCGTGGCCTAAGGGCTGCTGGTGTGCAGGTGTGCTGTGGGGTCTGGGTCACCTGTCTTGAGTGCCCTGCCCTGGCGACATCATCCTCTCCTTGCCAGGTAACTAGATGGGCATGGCTACCACATGCAGGCCCCTGGATTGTGTCACTCGGGCAGCCTCCTCTGTGGTCAGGCACTGGGGGTGGGACCACTCACACCCCTGGGGTGACTAGGACTTTTCTGGCTGTCACTGCTTTTATGAGGCGGTATCAACTTTATCAACAAATAACACAGGGAGGGTGAATTTGCTCATGTTGCGGAGGAACCTGAGGTCCGGGGTTCAGGATGGCGGGAGGGACAGCTGCCACCCTGCGCCAGTCACAGGGCCTTCACCCTCACCTGTGCTCTCACCCTGCAGAAAGTGCCAGTGATCCGGTCCCTCTGCAGAGGTCCCAGTCTCTCCCACCCTCGGCCACCGTCACACTGGGCGGAACACCCAGCCCTAGCACCCTGGGCAGCTTGGCACTGAGTGAGAGAGAGGCCTCCCGGCTGGACAAGTTCAAGCAGCTGCTCGCAGAGCCCAACGCCGACCTGGGTGAGTGCCAGTGTGGGCCTGGTGTGAGGTGCACGCATGTCCCTGTGGGCCTTTGTGGAGGAAGTTGATGTGCTGTTTTCATGTTGGAAAGTCCCTGCGCTACTGGATGTCTGGACAGTTGCTCCGTACAAGCTTCTGTTGTAGCTTGCAGTGTTTGCGCTTCCTCTTTCCTGTGCCCGTTTCCTACTGCTATCTTTGGTGTCCTATGCCAAGCTGGCCAGTGCCTCCTGCATCTCTGAGGCCCCCTGCCACAGGACTGGGTTGGTGTGGGCAGGCCAGGCCCAGGCAGAAGGGCTGACTGGGAGGACAGACCCCAGCCTGTCCTCTTGTGTGGAGCCCACATTCTCTTATGGAGCCCTGAGGCTGCTGCCTGCTCTCTGGGCTCTCTCAGAGCTCCCATGCAGTGCGGCTCTTCTGCGTGAGGCTGCTGTGCTTGGCGGAGGCCTGGGGGTGGCCCTGGTTGTGAAGTTGTTTGTACTGGGGGATAAACCGTGGGAACTGACAGCCATGGTGGTGTCCGAGCGGCACTTGGGCATGCATTAGGAGTGCAGTGCCTGTCTCAGCCAGCGGGTGGCGAGCGGGGCACACGACTGGGCTGCCAGGAGCCCTGTGCCTGGGTGGCTGTGGGCAGAGGCTTCCAGCAGGGGGCAGCAGGCGATTCCTTCCAGGGTGGCTGCACAGGGAGCCTCAGATTGCGTTCTCCTCTGTGTGCCTGCAGTAAAGCTGCAGGAGCAGTGCAGCAGCTCCCAGCTGCCCGGAGCTGAACGCTTTGTGGCTCCATCTCCATCTCTATGTGTCTTGTCGCTAAAGCCCGGAGAGTCCCTTGGTGTCCCCTGTCCCTTTGGTCCAAAGCACTTCACTGTTTCTCAGCGTGAAGACATTCTCTTTGTCACAGTACTGCTGTTGGAATACATTTAACACTGGCACAGTGCCGTTTTAATAGTGCTCTGGGGTTACCCAGGATCGCGCTTTGCACATGTTCCCAGGAGCGTTCTTCCTCCCTTCCTTCCAGAGCAGGATTGTGCGTTCTATTCAGCCGTCGCGTCTCTCGCTGCCTGTTGACCTGAGCAGCGGTAGCTCGAACGCGGCCAGTCCATCTTTGATTTTGATGTGTGAAGAGCACCCACAGGTGTCAGATTCTGTTTGTCTGATGTTTCCTTGTGATGAGGTCTGCATTAATCACTTTTGGCAGGAGTGTCCTGTGAGGGGCTGGGGCCTTCTCCATCCTAGCGGGAAGCGCGTGACGTCCGTTCATCCCAGTGCGCTTGCGCTAACTCTGGTCACTCGGCAGGGCGGGCGCCTGCTATTTCCACTCATAGGCTGCTTGGATCCCTTGGCTGTGAAGAAGTCCTGGAAGAGAGGCCCTGGGGGCATCTAGACAGGAGCTTCTTTCTGCTCATGAGTGGAGCACTGGTCCACACCTCTTTCCTTGAATTTAGCTCTTAGGGAATTGTGTGCTGGTCTATGGATGTCCTGTCACTGATTTCGTCCGCCCCCTACTGGTGGGCCTGTAGCTTACTCTTGAACATGGTCCTCGTTAAAGAAACTTGGGAACTTTGCTTTGGCTGCCTGAACTTGACCCTTTTTGTGGAGAAGTCCTTGCTGTGACTGGGGAGAGAGTGAGGAGTACAGGACGGCGCTGTGATGCTCAGGTAAGAACTGGACTGCGGCGCCAGGACCTAGCACCCATCTTGGTCCCTGCTTCTTCTAGCCCCCAATGTCTTCTTGGCTGAATCCAGGCACTGCTGAGGCAGTGTGGGGAGAGCCCTGTGAAACTAGTTTCCAGAGTTGAGCACCTGTGGGGAGCCCGTGAGCCAGCGGGGCAGCGCTCGTCTCCAGTCCACGGCCCTCCAGGGAGTGCTGGCCTCTGTTCTATACGCCGGATGGTGCGAGCTCTTACCATTATTCCTTGCACTGGTATCATCTTGCTCATACTCTACTTTGGTTTTTATGACATTGGTTACTGCAGTGTGCTCGTGCCAGGGATTAGAAGAGGCCAAGGGAGTTTACAGATGCTTTCCTGGGTGTGCTTGGTGGCTTCCAGCTGTAGAGAGGTGGCCAGGAGAAAGCTGACAAAGATGCAGTGTCCTGCGGGGGAGAGCCCTGTCCTGTCAGGCACTGAGCTCCAGCCTGGGCCCTCTTGGGAGCATGTCCTTAGGCCAACTTTGGGAAATTAAAGTCACACTCACAGATAAATCCCTTGGGACTTGTAGCAAAGTGTATGTTGGGGGAGATCAGAAAGTGAGCTTATAAAAATCAAGTTCTTTTGTAAGGTTATTGTGATTATAAGTGTTT
The DNA here is from genome assembly GCA_004027025.1 of Myocastor coypus. NCBI lineage: Eukaryota > Metazoa > Chordata > Mammalia > Rodentia > Myocastoridae > Myocastor > Myocastor coypus. The sequence goes on along the minus strand of PVJA010003906.1, from coordinate 34,829 downwards.
TTCCCCCCCCCCCAAATTCTGTGTGAATATCAAGTCCCAAATCAGAAAGTTAAAACCAGAACATTCTGAGTTGCACAGTTACTGGATGTGTATTTAGCAGCAAGAGAACACACAGCAAGTAAGTTGCTTGTTTTCTTACAGCCTTTAAGATAGCCCTGAGGATGGTAGAATGCTTCGTTTTCACATTAGGTAAAAACCTAAGTGGCAAATATCTGCCAACCATGGAGAAGCAGATCACTGATGTGCAGAATGCCCGCAGAAATGGTTCTCCCTGCTAAGTATCGTCTGGGCGGGTGGGGTGGGGGAGGGAATGCTGCTTTCTTTGTTTAGCTCCTGCTCTGTTGCAAGCAGGGGGCGTGAAAGTTGCAAATAGACCTTAACAGCTCATCCCTCTCCTAGCATCACCTCGCTATACAGATGATGCACACTCCAAGGAAGACTGCTTGCCTCAAAGCGGGCCCTTGGAGGCATGGGCGTTGCTCACATGTGCCTGGAGCATGCGTATGTTCTCACGATCTTTGGGGACCACAGCTCTCTGGGCTGCTGGGTGACAGCCATGCAGCAGTGGGCCTTGGAGGGTGCCCTGTGCAGATGCCTAGCCCTGCCACTAGGGCATTCTGATTGTGGAGCAAGTGTTTCTGTCCTCTCTGGATGGGCCAGCACGGATGGTGCTCCAGGTCCCAGCACCTGGCTGGGTGTTCAGATGAGCATGAAGCCTGTGGAGCTGGGAGACACAGCAGTGTGTAGTGCACCGCGCCCCAGGAGTAGGGCAGCAGGCGCCGGACTGGGGGAGGAGTGGAGGCCTGGATGTCGAGTGGCTGGGCATTTCCTGTTGGGGAACTGGATGGGCTGGGGCTGGCAGGACACAAAGCTGGGTCACTGGATAAGAGCTGAGCCACAGCTTGGAGCCCGGGGACTGCAAGGATATACGGGAAGTGCTGGTGGACAGAAGGGAGATGCACCTAGAGCATGCCCGTTGCTGGGCAACGGGGAGTTGCGACTTAGGAAGCCAGAGCCACCCATGTGCCAGGGGTTGCTGCCATCTCACACTGTGCCCGTAATCTGTACCCTGCCCCCCAACCTCCTAAGTCAGGGGCTAGCTCTGCAGGCTGCCCGGGGGCAGGTCTCCAGCCAGCCTGGTCTCTCTCAGTAAACAGTGAGCATCTCTTTGAAGCCCTGGAGAAGTCATTTTCTCTCCTGTGGATGTTGTTGGAGAGCTTGGTGTCTGACCAGGCCTCGGCTTGCTCTGGGTGTCCTGGGGTGACTGCTCCAAAGAGCTGTGCCTGGGTTGTAGGCCCCACTGTTGCCCTCTAGTGGCCAGTCCCTGGCACTGCAGCCTGTGCAGCAGCGGCGCATCAGCAAGGTGCAGCGAGTTGTACTGTATTGGTCAGTGCACGGTGCAGGTGTGTGCTTGGTGTGTCAGCATGCTCATAGGAAGTGAGGGAGGGCACAGTGGTGGCATCTGTGCAGCCCTGTTGAGGGTTCCCTGCCACATCATGACACTGTAGAGGGCACTGTGTGGCAAGACAGCAAGTGTGACGGTTGGAGCCTCTTTACACAACTGGTGCCATCATGGGCCCCCACCGTGACCTCCTTATCTAACTGTTACTTCTAGACACCATCAGCTTGAATTGAGGGTTGGAGTTTCCAACATGAAATCTGGGAGACACATTGAACCCACAGCCAGGACTCATGAATCCCTGAGCCCACTTGGAGCCCATGATGCCTCACCACGCCTCATCATATGGGACTGGGCTGCAGGACTGACAGTTGGGGCTGAACCTCGGGTTCCTTTCCACTGTCCCCGAGTGCAGAGGCCTGGGCCTGGCCCTGTGGGTGTTGTGCAGTGAACGAGTCTAGAGCTGCATGGGCCTCCATGGGGGAAGGGTGCTTTCGCTGGCCCTGGCTTTGTGTAGTGAGAATGTCCAAGCTCAGGGCCAGCAGCGGGCATTCCAGTCCTCTGGCTGTGCTGCCCAGTACCGGGAGCCAGTCACCCTGTGCTGTCACTTGTGAGGAGTCCCGCCTTGAGTGTTCTGGATGACTTCCCAGGAACGCTGGTGAAAGCTGGAGAAATGGCAAAGACAGGGCGACGGGCCAAGCAGAACCGCCAGCTTACACGTGAGATCACTGCCACAAGGTGCGCCATAGGTTTTCCCCTACTTCCTAGCTCTTAATTAGTTCTTCTTGGGCCTGCAAAGCCCGAGGAGTGATGGGGAAGGAGACGTGCTGCCATGCTACGCTCTGGGGGCCGGGCCACAGTGTGAGGACTGCAGATAAACGCTCTGGCTGCCGGCTCCTCCTGCATTGCCAGTTCCCTTTTTTGGATGACATTTTCACTGCTGGCTGTGGTATTTGAACTGCGTGTAGTATCACTCAGCTCACAGTAACCCAGTATGATTTGGTGAAAAGCTGGGCATTTCCTTTCTGTCTCGAGCAGAGTATATCTTTAGTGTGATGGGAAACCTTTCAAGTTCCTCTCAGATAACTTGTGTCTACTGAGGGGATGTGGTTCGATGTATAATTTTAAAAGCAAACACGATGAAGTCAGGAAGTCCCATGTTCAGTTTTAAAGCAGTCTTAAAAGTCAATCTTTTTGTGTTTTCCTTTTTCTTCTATGATTTTTTTTGAACATTAGGATATTAAATAATTAACTGAGCAATTGTGAGACCATGGTATGTCCTTTCCAGCCTTCGCGGCCCATCGCCCGCCTCGTGCGGGTCCTGCCCTGCTGCCTGTGTGGGTGTCTGCCTGACCTCCTGTGAGCTCTGTGCCTTCATGGGCCGGGGAAGCATGTGTGACATCCTGTGCTCCAGCATCCCTTCAGGAAGGCCAGCAGCTGGCAGGTTTCTCCCCTGTTTCTGTTCTTTGGCCGACACCAGCGCTGCTGGGTCATGTTGACCAAGGGCCTGTGTGTCAAGAGGTGTTGGGCCACATTTATGCTGCAGGTAACAGAAAACTGGATGCAGAGGCTTTAGACAAGTAGTGATTCAGTCTTCTCTGTGACACAGCTGGAGGCATTGGCATGGCTCACAGGCTCAGCGAGGTCATTGAGAATTTTAGCTCCCAAGTCCCTTGGCCTCTCCTTCATGTTTGCTAGGTGGCAATCGGTATCTTGTACCTCCTAGCTATAAGGGAGTGATAGTGGCAGTTGTGGTGGTGAAGGTGTTTGTGGTGATGGTGGTAGTGGTGGTAGTGATGGGGGTGCTGGTGCTAATGATGATGGAGAGGAAATGGTGATGAGCTTGGTGCTGCTGGTGCCGATGACAGTGTTGGAGGTGATGATAATGGTGTCGATGGTGAGGATGGTGAGGATGACGGTGGTGATCATGGCTGTGGCGATGACCGTGACACAGACTGCGTTAAGTGTTCACTCCGTGGTAGGCTCTGTCCCGAGGCCTCCTGCCTCTCACTCCACCCTCAGCAGTCTGGTAGTCCCATCAGTCTGTGTTAATGATGAAGAACGGTTAACCCTGCTGAGATGGTCAGGTCTGGGGCCTGTGGCAGTGTGTGGAACTTAGAGTGAGCTGTCGCCAGGGCAGTACCCTGGATGCAAGGGGAAGAGAGCAGCAAGAAGGACCCACCAGGTCCGCGGTGCCCACTGCTGCCCACTGCTGCCCTTGCCCGTGGCCCTCGTCTCGCCTGCTCTTTGCTCAGAAGCCGGAGGCACTGCTCAATATGGGCCCAGCTCTTAGGTTGCTCTCTGCACAGAGGGTGCAGGGCCAGGGCCAGCTGGATTCCTTATCACAACTGGGCTTGTGGGCTCGGAGGCCTCCTAAGTGGGAAGGGAGGCCGAATATGTTACTGATGAGAAGCGAGAGATGGAGGAGGCGGGGGCTGTGGGGCTGATCATGGATTTTGCTTGCTCTTGAGGACCTGCTATAAGGAAAGACCCAGTGATTTGATAGGGTGGGGGGTCCAGGTGCCTGCTAGACCTGCCAGCTGCCTGACAGGGCGCCCAGGGCTGAGCTGGGCCTGGCTAGCCCCTGCCCCGTGGAAGGTCAGCATGGAGAATAGTACCTGGCTGTTGGCCGTGGCCTGCAGGAATGAGTGGCAGCCTGCTTCCCACTGCTTCTCTCTCAGAAGCCCAGTGAGGGAGTGGCACTGTGACCCTGTCACGTAGCTTGCTGGCAGCTCATCTGATTCCCTCTCCTACAGGGTCAGTGGGGATCACAGACCCTCTGTGGCCTTTCTGAGGGCTTCTGTCTGGGGCAAACACTGTTGCGCTCTGGCTGCTGTCTGCTGAGACCTCTGCAGTCTCACTGGGGGTGTCCTCTGAGACGCGGTGGGGTTTGTGTTCCTAAGTGGTAACAGGAAGAGCCTATCTCCTATGTGTGCATGCGTGTGTGTATGTGTGCATGTGTGTGTGTGTGTGTGTGTGTGTGCGTGCATGCACATGTGCGTGATGAAGCATTTTGCTCTGTGACAGCCTGGCCCTACCTGGCCACTGCACTGCACCTTCCAGCCTTCTGCAGGTGCGCTGACTCGAGGTGTCTACCAAAGCTTCTAGTGATCACCTCGTTTTCTCAGCTTGGGCCCCACACAGTGAGGAGGGTTGCAGGAACCCTATAGCCCTCAGTTTCAGGTGAGAAAATCAAGGCTCCCAGAAGCTGAGGTGCAGCTGCTGGAGGTTCACAGCCAGCAAGTGTAGTTGGAGCGCTGGATTCAACCAAGGTTCCATGCTGCCCACTGCTTTGCTGGTGTTACTAGGACTTGACACGTTTGGTTGTAGAAGTTGGCCGCAGTGTTAAGTTAGGGAAGAGTGAGCAAGAACACAGCAATGGGTGGAGGCTGAGGATTAATCATTTGTTGTTGCCCCTGGATGCAGTCCAGGGAGCTCAGCTTCAAAGCGGTGAACGAGAAGATGAACCCCGGTTTTGTGTAGGAAGGTGCAGAATGTCAGTGCTTTGCTGAATTTATTGTGCGGGTGTGACGGGCCCAGATGAGGCTTTGGTGGTGGCTCTGAGCTGGTGCCTGAGATGTTAATACAGAGTCTGGAGCTTCCTGGTGACGTCCTGGGCTGTGTTCAAATTGGACGTGAAAGGAGACAGTTCAAGTATGTGTCAAATACTTAAAAACAAAACATAATTATTCTTAGGGTAAAATATTCTGAACGTGGGTTAGTGTACCAGTCTCCTTGGGTCACTGTGGCAGAGTGCCACAGACTGGGTGTTTAGTTTTGGCAGGTGAAAATCCAAGGTCTAGGAGCGGGTGAGGACTCCTCCCCCCCCCCATCAGCTTTTCTTATGCACATGAGGTGGAGACACACACACACACACACACACACACACACACACACACACAATTTTGTGATGTCTCTGAGAAGGACACTAATTCTGTCAGATGGGGTACCCACCAACGTGACCTCACTTAACCTCAATTACTTTATAATCCTTATCTCCAAATACTGCACTCACACATGGGTTTACGACTTCTTTGAATTTCAAGGAACACAATTCATTTGGAGCAGTTAGAATGTCTTAAAACCTGTCTGTTAATCCAAGAGATAAGCACATAGTTGCTTTAGGTTCTAGAAGTAAAAATAAAGCAAGGGAAGCGGGAAGTCTTCACTTCCAGTGGGCACCCTCATTCTCAGTACCTTGCGGGGCAGGGCAGTGTGGGAAACAGACCGCAGGCTTTGGGGTATGGCCTACTCAGGTGCTGTTCACAGCAAGGGGACCCGGCGGTGCTCCTGTTGTCTAGAGCTGGCTTTGTGCGGAGTGGTGTCCCCTGTCAGGGCTGACACAGAGACAAGTGTCCTCCTCCATCATGCAGCAGGGCTATTTCTTGGACCCTCTCAGAGGTGTTCCGCACATATTCAAGTAAATCAGCATGAGTGTGTGCAGATATAGCCTCCCTCCTTCTCATTCTTTTAAAAAATATACACAGACCCTGTCCGCATGCTGTGCACCTAATCTGAGCATGCCAGAGGGTGGACGGGAGGCACCTAGCATACGGGGCCATCCTGGCCGGATGTGCGGGTACAGGAATGGCGTGCAGATCTCTCAGTGCCCGAGTGAAATACCCTTTCAGAAAATTGAGGTGAACTCATCTGCCACACTGTGAGCTGCAGTTGGGAGTGACCTGCACCTCAGGGTCCTCAGTGCAGAGGTATAGGCAGAAGGCCAGCCATCGGAGGAGTCTCCCCCCCAAGAGTAATTACATAGTTGGGGACTTAATCTTCCAGTCACAGGGAGTGTGCCCTTCCTGCTGTCTTCCTGCTGCCCCTACTCTTCAGATGTGCCCCATGGTTGTACATGGTTCAGTTCAGGATCCATTACCACCTGCAAAATGTGGAACAGACATGCCACATTTGACTCAGGCCCTTGTGTAGCTGCCGTGGGCAGCTGAGTGGCTTATAGCTTGTGCCACCAGGATGGGGTGCATGTAAGAGGCAGGGTGATGTGCTGTGGAAACAGGACATAGTACTATGTTACACGTCTTTCCTCTGGGAGGAGCAGGTGACTGAGCTTCCGAGAGCTGGCCTGCTGTGTGTGTGTTGTTGTAGCACCTGTCTGTTGTTGAGCCTGGAGCAGAGGCTCCTTGTCCAGTAACCACCAGGGTGGCTGTTGATCCGTATTCTCCCAGCACAAGTGTCGGGGTGGGAGTGGAAGCTGTGGCTGATGTGGCATTCCTACCCTGGCAAGTCACTTGCTGTACAGGACTCGAGACTTAGGTGGTTTGAGAGTGCCAGCCTTCTGGGAGGGTTTGGCAGACAGCTTGTCCACTTAGCTGCCGCAGTAGGTGTGAGGCACCCCCTAGTAAGAACAAGGCAGAGAGCTCCGTTGGACTGGCTCATGCTACAGGTGCCACCTTGGCAGGCCACTGTATTTCATGTGGAAGCTGGGATCTGCCAGGCCTCCTGATAAAGCAGCACTCCTGTATCAGGGCAAGCCAGAAGCAAGGGTACCTGCGCTGGCCTGGGCCCTGCTAGGTAGGCTGCGCAGGCCGTGAGGCTGGGCGATGTGGTGACTCCGTGCACACGGTCTTTTCTACAGCAGAGTCATAAGCCTTTGGAGTGGAGTGATTTCTTTGAAACAGAAGCTCTGTTGTGGCACCCTTCAGTTTGATGACGTTCTTCCGTTCTCGTTTGGCCCAGCCCTTCCTTGCTTTGCAGCCACCATGCATTCTCCTTACCTTTTATGTTAACTTTCTGTTGCGACAATAGAATACCTACGGAAGACAACTTAAAAGGAGACTCTAGTCCATGGTGAATTGGCTCTCAAGGCAAAAATATCGTGGTGGAAGGGCAGAGTGGATGAGAAGGATGGAGTGGAGAATTGCTTATGTCCCGGTGGCCAGAAACAGAGAGAGAAAGGGAGGAGGAGCAAGGGATGCCCCGTGACCCACTGCCTTCTACCGGGGGCCACCCGGTCACTCTGTAACCCATCGATGGCTCAGTCACATGATGAGGTCAGTATACTGCCATGATCTAGGTGGTGTGCACAGCCTGGCTGTGAATGTTCTGCACTGGGACCGAGGCTTAAACACATGAGATGGGGGGTTCTCCAGGACACAGCATAGCCCTTTGCCTAGTTTCCCTCCTCGGTGAGCTTGAATGTGTGCTGGGTGAGACTGCTGTGTCTGGCGGTGTCTCTGGTAATGGGCACCCTGGGCTGCTCACTCACTCACTGCTGTGTTCTCCTACGGGTGCCCCTTGGTTGTCCCATGGTCCCCAGGGCCAGCTTTTCAGGAAGTGGGGTTTTCGCCCCGAACAGTGTCCCCAGACTATGATTTGTACTGTACACAACCTTGGGAGGCCAGGCTGGGTATCAAAGTCCAGTCCCTCAACTGTGGTCTGGGACAGGGATCATTACCATGTACCCTTGGACACCTGTGGATGGGTGCGCAGTGAGCTTACCATATGCTCACTGGGTGACAGCTAGGCCACCTATACAGGCTGCAGTGCCCAGCTCTGGTCCAGAGCATCAGTTGGGGTGGAGCAGAGGGGACCTGCACACCCAGCTTGCTCATCTTGCACACAAGGATAGGTGCTCGCCCAGTGTCCTGCTCGACCAGAGGGTGCAGGCCCCCGAGGATCCAGATGTGTGGGTGTGCCTTGTTCCCTGGCATGATTCCAGTAGGTGGGAGGTTCTGGGTGGGACGTGGCCAGGCTGAGGGGTGGACGGAGCACAAAGCAGTGACTGGCAGCCCCGGCCGGCATGGCAGCCCCGGCAAGCATGGTGTGCACAGCACCACTTGGCTTTCAGAGGTGCACAGAGGGCCTGGTCTGCTCAGGTGACGCGGACGTGCCAGTCTTCCCCTGCTGTCTTGCAGGAGTGGTGTACAGATGAAGAGGTGTGGCAGTGACTAGCAGGTGATGACTTGGGAGGGCTGGCTGCCAGGCCATGCTTATGGTTGCAGTGGCTGTGGCCCCCGGAGAGAAGCCTGGAGGTGGCAGGGGGAGCTGAGATCCTGGCCAAGCCACGACTCTGCCAGCCTCAGGCTCTCTCACAACTGCTTGCCTCAGTTTCCTTGTCAGGCAAAGCGAGGAGCTGGCACGGATGGCAGCCAGGGTCTGAATGTCTTTGACTCCAGCTTTGTGCTGTGGGTAGTTGGGAGCCAGGAGGCTTTGGGCAGGGGAGTGGGATGATCAGAAGCATGCTTTGGGGAGGTTAATCAGGCCTCTGTTCCTTTGTGATAACCCTGCTGCAGGGCTGGCAGCGACAATGTGTGGGTGACGCTTTGAAATTCAGCTGCAGTGAATTAGCTGCGCTCTGAACTGTAGCTGCTTGGAACTCCCTGTGCCGTTTTGGGGTCTGGTGGAAGCCGCAGCTCCCCTGCCGCTGCCTCCTCCTGCCTGCTCTCTCCCTGGCACCAGCCCTTTCTTCTCCGCACACCCTGTGGTCACAGCGGGCTCGTGTCTAATGAGGCTGTTTGGAGCTGGCTTGGGGCGCTGAGCAGACACAGGCACTGTTGGGGAATCACAAGGGTCACAGGCTGCCAGACTGAAGGCTGCCGTTTGGAGCCTGCCGGCCTGTGGCTCATGGTGCTCCTGCATGGGGATGCTGGGCCTGGAGCCCCTCAGCCCTCTTCCCATCCCACCTCTGCTCAGGGCCACCTGCTCGCTGCTGTCCAGTGGCCAGTGTGCCCTGAAGGCCTTGTTGAAATGGTTTCCCTGGAGTTCACTGTGCTTGCATGAAAGGGTGCAGCTGGTAAGTCAGGTCCTGGGCAGACTTCATTAACGGTGTCTTACTGCAGTGCTTGGCAGATTTAGGAACGACCGTGTACCATCAGCTTACCGGAACATCTCTCTTAATCCTCATGGGCCCGGATTTCCCATCAGGATTTGGTCCTGGCACCTGCCTGTCCTCGCCTCGGCCCTTTCCCAGCTGGTCCTCCCTTCTCCCGGCCCCTAGCACTTCGCAGCTTATCTCGCTGCTGTGCTGTGCGTGCTCCTTTGTGTCCAGGCTGCCTGCCCACTGATTCATTGGCCGCCCCCGCCCGCCAGGCTGCCATGCACGTCCCCAGCCCCCAGGGCCTTTCTGGGTGCCGAGCACCAGCTTCGCCTTTCGCCTGCTTGTCCTTTTTCTGTAGTGACCTAGATTGGACTATTAAACACAGCACTAGAGCACATTCTTCTAGTTATACATGTTATTTCCTCCATTAAGTGTCCATCACGTTAGTGAGACATGAATTTCCTCGTGTGCCAGTTCTATCAGGAGTCATTCAGACTTCTAGGTTTGAGTCTTCTGAGCTTGAAAACTGTCTCCATTACATCAGCCAATACTCCAATATAACACCTATCTGGCAAAGTCATTTCTGATCTTTAGTATGCAGCATTTTATTTGCAGTTATTTTCAGTGAGATTTTGTTTCACTTAGTGTGGCTAAAATGGCTGATTTTTTTGGAGGCAGAGAAGTCTTGTTTTCATTTTCACTGTTCTTGACTGCTCTAGTTCCTTGGCACGGAAGGAAAGTACTTCCATGCATAGTGATTCACCCTCCTGGGGTCTGTGGGCTGCAGTGTAGGGCCAGGCTCTGTGTGCAGAGCAGAGTGTTGGAGGTGGAGGTGGAGGTGAGGTGGGGGCGTGGCCCTGGAAGGAGCATGGTATGAGGTTCTAGAAGTGCAGGTGGATAGGTGTGGCCTTTCCTGGAGGTCTTGGCTGGGGTGGGCCCTGCTGTTAGGGTGGCCCTGATTAAGCTGACCCTATGACCTGGGGTGACCATCTACCTGGAGCTGGAGAGCCTGCGCCCCAATCTGGTGGAGACTGGATCTGGGTCTAAATGGGGACAGGCGGGTGCTGCAGAGGGTGCTTCATAGACCAGGAGCCTGCTCGGAGCCCGTAGTCCTGGCGCAATGTCAGCCTTGCGAGGGCCTGCACCCCTGAGGGGCCACACTGGTGTGCTTGGGGATACTCTGTTCCCTTCTCTGGTGCTGGTGCAGGACGAGCACAGCTGCATCCGGTGCAAGACTCTAGTCTGCTCAGGTTTGCTATGCTTTGCTGTATGAGCCAGGCTGGTCCTGAACTCTTGGGCTTAAGCGAGCCTCCTATTTTAGGCTTCCAAGTTCTGGAAATACAGGCAAGTGCCATCACTTTTTTTTTTTTTTTAGAACCGGGGATCGAACTTAGGACCTTGCATTTGCCAGGCAGGCACTTGTGCCCCTGAGCTATCTCCCCAGCCCTGTCACTTGTTATTCTTAATTTAAAATTATAAACATTTAACACCATTTGAACAAAAGCTGAGATAGTAAACAAAGCGCCTAGCTGGGCAGTGGCACTCAGCTGCCTTGGAGGCTGAGGCAGAAACATTACAAGTTTAGTCCAGCCTGGGCAACTCATGAGACACTACCTCAAAATAAAGTGAACATAATGGCTGCAGATATAGGTCAGTGTTAGACTGCTTGTTAGCATCGGCAAGGCCCTGGGCTCAGTTCCAGCCACCAGGAGGAAAAGAAGCCTCTGATAGTTGTTTGTTCTTACCGTGTGTGAGGTGCGGAGTCACCTCATGTTCACTTCTCTCACTTTGCACGGCGTCCCTAAGAGCTGGACACCATTACTGCCCTTGTCTGACGGAGCGGATACTAAGGATCAGCAGGCCCGGCTGTGCCTGCTGTGCCCGCGGGCTGTCATTGCACCAGACTATGAGCTCAGCGTGTCTGAGCTTTTGGGCCAGGTTTCCCTGCAGCTCTTATTGCCAGATGGGGGCTGGGAGCAGGATGGAGAGCCTGAGGACCGTTGCACTGTTGCCAGGAGACTGAGCAAGCTCACTTGTCCCATTAGGGGGCCTCGCTGGTGTTGCCTTGGTATGAGGGGTTGAGCAGCCTCTTGACTTGTGTATCTGTCCACATTTACTGATATTGTGTGTCCTTTCCCATAACACTAATGTTCTTGGAAAACATCACTGACGGTGGTTTGGCAGTACTTTTTTTTTTTTTTTTTTTTGTCTTTTTGAGACAGGGTCTCACTATGCAGTTGAGGCTGGCCTTGAGCTCACTTTTGTAGCTCAGGCTGGTCTCAAACTCACACCGATCCTCCTGCCTCAGCCTCCCGAGTGCTGGGATTACAGGCGTGAGCCACCACGCCCGGCTCTTGGCAGTACTTTTTAAAATATAATCATATTGTGAACCTGGGCGTTTGGGTTGAGTTCCACTTTGTGCCCTCTGCAAGCAACAGTCCTCTTTGAGGTGCCCCTGCAGCTTAACTCCTGAGAGGCTCTCTGTGTTCCCTGGGCAAGGACGCAGTGTTAAGTGGAGGCATGCCATTGGCCCCTTGCGTCCCTGTGCCGTCCTGCTTGACCCTGTGGCTGTCCTGTGTGGTTGGGTAGGGTAGCAGTAGAGGCTTGCTTACTCCTTGCCCCTCTGTGTCCTCCCCGTGGCACACAGCCATTCGTTTGGGTCTTCCACGGTGGCCCCTCCCAGCCTGTGGTTCTGCATTCCCAGTGTGTGGTCTGCCATGGTTTCTCTGCATGAGACTCTTGGCTTCCTCAAAGGTTGGTGGGTTTTAACAAGATTGCAGCCATCTCTTACTTTAATTAATTAACTCACTCTTTTGCCAACTAATTCAGCCATTTGCTCACTGACTTTCGCATTCATTTATCTGGGAGGCCCTTCTCCAGCGTCGCTGATGCTAGGTCTGAAGGTGTGAATGTGTAGCGTTAGCCTGGTCTCGCCCTGGGGAGCTTCCATGCTGAGCCGTGACTGCTTAGACAGGCCAGCCTGGCACTCTGGGCTGGGCTTGTCTGAGGAGTAGCTGGAGGAAGGAGGTGAGGGAGGGGAGGGGTGTCATGGGTGGCTCTGCTGTATGGCACTGTGGATAGGAAGCAGCTTGGATTTCTTCTGCATTTCTTGCAGGCCCTTAGGTACCAGTCCCATGCTCTGGCTGTACTTCTGGCCTCTCCCCTCTTCCTTCTGTCCTGTACCCTTCCTCAGTGTAGGGCTTCCTTTCTTTCTCCCTATGTGCTGCGATTGCTGTTCCTGTGCTGCTGCCTCGACCTCCCTCATTCGGTTCTTCAGTTTTTCCTTTATTGTAGTCAAACATGGAGATTTAAATTATTCACTACGTCTTCTTCAGCCCAGAGTCAGGTTACTGCTTTTCAGTAAGATGGGGGACTGATCTGCAGGACAAGCAGCCCTGCTGCAGGGGACCTGAGCAACACCAAGTTGTCACTGAGGCCTGGGTGGGCAGCAGTGAGGTGGGAGGGTTGCACCTGGCCCAGAGGATGCACAGGCAACTTAGCCAGGGTGAAGGGGGCCTCGTTTCTGTGTGTCCGGGTGGGCTGGCTCCTGCTGGCTGGGGCTGAGCCGAGGAGGAAGGCAAACTGGTCAAGGGGCCCTTGCTGGTTGCGGGGGCCTGGGCTGGCCCTGGAGAGTGTGTGAGCTCTGAGTGCCTTTCATGAAGCTGCGACCCTAGATCCCATGTTGTTTGCCCCTCCATGCTAGAGCATCGCCTTGCTCTTGGTGGCTCCCCATCCTGGTCTCTTTCCTTATCTCTGGGATGCAGTGCCCCATGCCCACAGCTTAGAGGAGGGGAGGTTTCAGGGCAGAGTCCGCTGGCTGCAGGCAGAGTTGATGGCATGTGGGCCTGGCAAAGGAAAGTGTGTCCACCCAGTGTCAGCCGGGAAGCCAGGAGAGCAGGGAGGAGCTGGGCACAAGAGCACGCGGGCTGGGCCTCGGTCACTGCAGTGGCCTGTGAGCTCAGCCTTCAGCGCTTTCTCTTGTGCTGCCTTCTCGATGCTCAGGCTTTTTTTTTTTTTTTTTCTTTTTTTGAGACAGGGTCTCGCTATGCAGTTGAGGCTGGCCTTGAGCTCACTTTTGTAGCCCAGGCTGGTCTCGAACTCGCACCAGTCCTCCTGCCTCAGCCTCCCAGTGCTGGGATTACAGGCGTGAGCCACCACGCCCGGCTGCTCAGGCTTTTTGTGCTCTGGCAACTGGGTGTTAAGACAAGGCCTGTGTGTGTACAGCTGCCCTTATGCAGCTCCAGGGTCCCAGGGTTAGGACTCAGTAGCTAGGGAATAGCTTAAAATTGACTGTTGACCATTCATGTTTTTAAAAAAAATTCCTTTGTCCCCAGAGATTTCTCCAAGTGTCTTCCTCTCTAGGGGCTGCTCCGTACTGTATTGCCACAGTGGGGGTCCTGGGAACCATGCAGAGTGGGGTCGGCCCCCACCAGGCTCCTCCTGCTTTGCCCTGTAAAGCCAGGGCACTGTAGCACTAAGGTGGCTTTGCCATGAGGATCTGTCTCCGTCCCTTGCTGCAGTGTGGGGAGTCACCCAGGGATTGGAGAACTTTGTTCCCAATTGGTAGGAATTATATAATATTTCCCTTGTGAAAAGATTCTGTTGAGTTGTTCTAAATAAAATTGCCTTCACATATTAAATTAAGTTCATAATATGAAAGACTATTTTTCAAGCAGGAGTTCATCTGTGCAGTGCGACACTGCAGTGTTCTGTCTGTTCAACAGACAGCCGAGCTCTGCCTACCAGAGAGCTCCACTTCTCGCGCCTGCACTGCCCAGCTTCCCCGGTGTCATATCTGTTTCCCGGCTTTCCCCACTAGATGCTGCCTTAAACACTGGGTCATGTTTTTGATATAGTCACTATTTGTGAAATTACTGCTCTGAAAGATGAGCCTATTCTTAAAGACTCAATCAGATGTTTTTTCCACATACTGTGGGCCATCTGCATTTCTGTCTGGTTTTTGAGCTCATTTCTCTGCAGGGCCATTTGTCTGCTTGCATCTGTGTCTCAGCTACTCCTCTCTCTTTGCTGGAACAAATACTCAAAACTCAAAATTAGGGAACGAAAGATTTATGTGGCTCACAGCTACTGGAGGTTTCAGTCCTCACTCAGCTGGCTCCAAGGCAGAGAACAGCCTTTCATGGCACCAGAGAAGAACTGAGAGCAAAAGGGAAGGAGCATCACAGGCACCTAGCTAGCTGCTTTCCCCTCCTTACATCATAATGCAAATTACCCACCTCAGCTGGGATTAGCCCTCACACCTGCAATCTCAGCGTTGGATCAAGAATCAATTACAAGCTCCAGGAGCCAGGCTGCCCTGTGACTGCTTGAGGCTTCAGGGAGACACATATACACAAACCTACAGTCTGTAAGGGGGTTTTCTATGAAGAAAGAGCACGGTCTGGGTTGGGCTGACAGTGACAGGATGCAAGTGAGGCCTGTGTGTCAGTGCTCCCTCTGCAGACTGGTTCCTGGCTGGTGGGAAGTCTGGGAACAGGCTTGCATCTGCTTGGCTTCTAGCCCTTGACACTGACTTCATTGCACCATCCCTAGAAGGAGAGTTGTGTCTATTTTATGGACAGTGTGAGACTCAGAGAATTGTCTTGTCCAGTGTCACAGCAGTCAGGGACACAGCGAGGACTTGGATCTGGGCAGGTGGGCTGCAGGGGCCTCTTCAGCACCACATGACTTCAAGGGAGGGGTGATCACTTAGTGGTCACATCTGTGAGGAGGTCCTTAACTGAGCTCCTCGCTTGGCTCTGCTCTTTCTCCACTTTTCACTGCCTTCATGGTGAGGCTGTTGTCTCTTTGCATCAGTCAGTGCCCCCTAGAGAAACAGATTCAATGCAGATATGCAGATACAAGAATTTACCAGTGTGTTGGTTACTTTTCTTATTGCTGAGACAAAACACCCAACACTCACAGTTAAAGGGGGAAACGTTTATGTAGCTCACAGTTCAGAGAGGGTTCAGTCCATGGTTGACAGGCCCCGAGTCAGTGTAGCTTGGCAGAGGGACATCGCAGAGGAGAAGCAGTCCGTGGTGGGCAGGAGATAGCAAAGCGACAAGGGCCAACTGCTGCTCTTTCTGCCCCTATCTCTTATCCAGGGTCCTCAGGCTGGGCAGCACTCACACTCTTAATCCTAGGGCTCTGATCCTAGCATTGATCATAAGCCAGTCCTAATGTCACACTCTTCAGCAAGCACTCCAGCAGGTCCTGGTTCTTTACCTGCTTGGGTAACTCCTATCTGAAGCTTCTGGGCTATCTTTCGTCTACCCGCATTGGGTCATTGTAGTTTCCCATGGACCTTAATAACATGGGCGTGGTAACACTAGAAGAAACCTAAGGGATCTTGTTGTAGGTTTATAGTTGAACGTCCCCCAACAGTCTGGGTCAGCCATTCCTGCCAGCACTGTAAGTCACAGGCATGAGAAGACCAAAATAACCAGGGGGAAGCCTCAGCTTCCAGTTCAGTGCCGTCACAGTTGTATTTTCTGGAGCAAGCCTTTCTGCCGCTGGAACTAAGACTTTTAAGCCAGAAGAGCATATGGTTGTAGAAATAAGAAGCACAAAATTTGACCATGGATCACTAGCGTCAGTAGCCAGTGGTACCATTCCTAGTCCTGGCTGTAGGAGACACAGTGCCACATAGTGAATGCTGCTTTTTAAAGAACCTTGCCCAACCCATGCAAGCAGTATCCCCCTAGCTAGCATTGTGACTGTGTCTTCAAAGGACCATTGAACCTTTCTGTCAGTCTGCCTGCTTCTGGATGGCGAGGAGCATGGTAAGGCCAGTGGATTCCATCACCTGAGCCCCTTGCCTCACTTCTTTGGCCATAGCCTGTGTTTCTTTTAAGGCGTTCTCTGAGTTCATGGGTGGTAGTATTGGCAGAACCCTCACGTATAGGCAAGGCAAATTTGTACCCAAAATACGTGTCTCTGCCAGTGAGGACAAAGCACACCAGGTCAGCCTTGGTGAGTGGGAGTCCATGTTGCTGAGCATGTGTCCTAGTTACTTTTCTGTCATTCCTGGGACAAATACCCGACACCCAAAATGAATACAGGAAAGGTTTATTTAGCTCACAGTTACTGGAGGTTTCAGTCCATATTTGGCTGGCCCAAGGCTGAGAGGAGCAGGGCAGAGAGCATCCCGTTCATGGCAGCAGGACAGCAACAGAATGGTGACAGAGACAGCCAACCAATCAGGGCAACAGAGCAACAGCCTAAGTCTGTCTCTCTGTCTGTCTTTAAATTACATCAGGCTCTCTACCTTAGCCTATCTATCTCAGGCCACACCTATAATCCCCAGTACTCAGACCGATAATCTCATCAGTACTAAAACATAATCCCAGTGACTCATGAGTCAGGCCTCAATCTATAGAAGTCCCCGCCCCATGATTGCATGAGGCTTTGGGGGCCAGCTAGACATAAACCGTAACAGCATGCATTACCTCCATCCCTGCCCTTCTCTTTGTTAAGCCTATTGTGCAGTGCAAGGGTGGCTGAAGAAAGAGGTTGACTGCTGACTACAGAATGGGTCATCATCAACCTGATAAGGTCCTTTTCTGCTGAGGTCACCCACGGTGAACATTTACACAGGAAGCAAATATTTTTATATCCTTGGGCCCTATGGATAGGTCTGTCCACATACCTCTTCCTCAGATAGCTGTCATGTCCTTTCCAAGTTCATGACCACCGGGCAGGCCATCGGCTACAGCCCATGAGTCAGTACAGTGGAACATCTGGCCACTTTTCCTTAAGGCAAAACGTACTACCAGGCGCACTGCCTGACGTTCTGTCTGCTATGAAGATTTCCCTTCCCTGTCCTTCAGGAAGTCCTGGAAAGGGGCTTTAATGCTGTGTCTATCCACTTGCCAGTGGTGCCTGTATAGTGTGCAGAGCCATCCATAAACCAGGCTGTAGCCTTCTTGTCCTCTGACAACTGATCATATGGTGCACCCTACAAAGCCATAGGTGCATGCTGGGAGCCAGAAGGCAGTATAGCATGCGTAGGAGCCATGGAGTTGGGGGCAACTTCCTCATGTAACTCACCGTCAGGATTTGTTCAGGTATAGTCATGGATGTGCCGTTTCTACTCAATGGTGGACTGTGCCTGTGCACATCCAAACCTTATGTCTCAGTGGATCAGGTCATGCCCAGCTCATGCTGGGTGGCTCAGGTTGCAAGGGGACCTGCTGTCCCATGGTCAAGTCTTCAGTTTCCACTAAGGCCAAGTAACAGTCCAAGAGCTATTTTTCCTCTCTGTCTCTTTGTCCCTCTATCCTCCCTCACCCCCCAGAGGTTGAACACAGGACATGGCACTTGCCAGGCAAGCGCTGGAGCCACTAAGCTATCTCTCCAAGAGCTGTTTTCCAAAGGGGCAGCAGTTGCCTGCAGATGATGGAGAGCCTTGCGTCAAAATCCTAAAGGCCTCCACTGCAGTTCACCTCTGGGGCCTACCAGAGACTCCAGTTAGCGTCTCTACCTGCCACTGACACTTACTCCATTAGATCTTCTGGATCATGTGGTCCCAGGGGCAGAGCAGCCTGCACAGCAGAGCCTTTTCCTTTTCTGGGCTCCACTCAAAGCTAGCAACTTTGAGTCACGCAGTAAATAGCTAGAGTAAGATGCCTAAGTAAGGAATGTGTTTCCTGAAAAATCCAAATAGGCCCACTAGGCATTGTATGTCGTTTTTGGTTGTACAGTGTTATGGTTTGTATCTCATTTCCCCAAAGCCTCTCGTACATCATGAGGTAGTCCCTGCTTGAGGAGCAGTGTGTGGCTCGAGGGGCAGGGCCAGAGGATCAGGGTGGGGCTCGAGGGGTGGGGCCAGAGAGGCGCCAACCTTTAAACTGACAGCATGCATCCCTCCACACGCCTCTCTAGGAAGGATGGAGTGGATCATCCTGCCCATGGCAGCGCCCCAGCCTCTCCTCCAGACCCTCTAGAGCAGGGGCGTGTCTTGAAACCTCAAGTCACTGTGAGCTAAACCTTTCCTTCCCTAAGCTTGCATGTCAGGTATTTGTCCCAGCAATGAGAGAAGAGTAACTAAAAGCCAGATACAATAACTTACTTTTCCTTTAGCAGGCATCTCTCTGCGTGGCCACAGCACTGGGGCCAGGAATTTTGGTTGGCCTTATTTCCCGCTCTCTGGCTCACAGATGCTTGACTCACAAATCCAGTGGATGCTCCTTGCTGCTCACTTGGCCCAGCCAGCACAGCATTATCAGTGGAATGGGCCACTGTGATCCTTCGTGGGAGAGAAAGGTGCTCCAGCTTCCTGCAAACCAAGCTGTGACACAGGGCTGGAGCGTTAATAGAGCCCTGTAGTCAGGGCAGTGAAGGAGTACTGCTGGCCTTGCCAATAGCAGCACATTCTCTCTGATGAGCCTTTTGGGTAGGGCTGCAGAAGGCCCTTGCCAGATCGCTAGCTGCCAACCAAGAACCAGGAGGTGTGTTAGTCTGCTCGAGCAAGGAAACCACGTCTGGTACAGCAGCTGTGATGGGTCACCCGTGGCTCATTTACAGCAGTCTGCCTTTACCCAAGACCCATCGTCTTCCGTATAGGCCAGAGGGGGGCGTTAGGTGGAGATGTGGTTGGCACCACCACCCCTGCACCCTTCACATCCTCGGTGGTGGCACTGGCCTCTGCCACCGTGTGCTGCTGTGTGTGGCTTACTATGTTGCTAGGCAGAGGTGACTCATGGCACGCATTTGACCTTCCCAACCATGGTAGCCACTGTCAAACTGCAGGTTAGGGAAGCAGGGTGAGGGTTCTGCCAAGCACAAGGTGCATGTGTGCCTGCCGTGTGTGCGGGATCAGGGGAAATAACTACAGGATGGGCTTAGGGCCTGCTGGACTCACTGTGAGTCGGACCTTTGCCAGAACGTGACCGCCTGGCCTCCTTAGGCCCTCCTCTGGCTGGGGTGACATTTTGAACTGATCAGCGTCACTTCAGAGCCAGTGTCCAGTGGTCCCTGAGGTGTCTGATTATTTCTCTTCTCCAGGGTGCACTCGCTTGGGCAAAAGGCCTTCGGTCCCCTTGGGAAAGGGTGGCAGCAAGATTGTGCACGCTTTCTGGTGGCGCATCAGTGTCTTCTCTCAAGGGACCCGGCCTTGCCTGTTCTCAAGGTGTTCTGGGCCTGTAAACTGGCTCAAATCTGGGAATCAGTTGTGGGCCCAGGAGTCCCTGGTACTGTAATTTGAAGTAGGCTTCTGTCTGTGTACCCTTAGAAGTTTTCGCTTATACCCGTCTAGGAGAAGCTGGCGGTCTTGCTGTCCATTTTGCGGTGAGGAACGCCCTGCCTAGTCAGCCAGTACCGCAGGTTGTATGTGTCAGCCCACTCTGATCATCGTCCTGCTTTTGCTCTCGGTTATGTCAAGTACGTGCACCTTGCCTTTGGTGACAGCTGCCACTTGACCCCTGTCACGTGGGGATCCAGTGAGACTCAGCGCCCTGAAGCTTTCCAACTGAGTACCTATGATCCCCGCCGTAAGTCTGGCATACAGAGAAGTGCAGGGGCAGGGCTTGTCGGGGACACTGCTGTTTCTCAAGGTGTCAGCACAGGGCACATTTTCTGGATTATCCCAGTGTGGTAGATTAGGTTGGACATGGTAAATCCTCTTCAGTGCTCCATTTCCCTAAGCCTCTTGAATCCCCTCATCAGTAGCCACCACAGAATAGCAGGCACCTCTGACTCATTCACAGTGCACCGTCTTTTCATCCATACTTCTGCCAAACCAGCACATAAACTATTAACACCTTTTTTACTTCACGAGCTGCAACACTAAATTCAGCATCTCCACTTAACAGGCCCATATTGACAAACTCAGCCTGATCCAGGAGTATGTTTTTGCCACCATTATCCTGCGCCAGTAAATGCATTTTATACTTGCTCATCAGGCCTTCCCTTATACTAGAAAACCCAAGTGCTGTGGGACAACAGCCAGCCTCATCAGGGGTCTCACTGTGGCCCTCACCCATAGGACCTTCTGCGATTGGAGCCTGGTTGTGGACCTGAGGCGGAAGTGGGTGGAGAGGGTGAATCCAGAGCAGGGGCCTCTTTGTCTTGTTCAGTCAGCCACAAGTAGTTTCCCCAGGTTACTAGAAGCAGCCAGTACCACGGGGTGGGGGCAGGGATGGTGCTGTTACTGGAGTTCACTGCTTCTTGTTTCTTCTGATGCCTGGGCCAAAATGTTATTCAGTAGTGTGCTTCTAAAAGTGACTGGGCAAATGAATATTACTGCATTTAATTTAATTTAATTTAATTTATTTATTGAAGCGGTAGCCCAGGCTAACCTTGAACTCCAGGCCATTCTCCTGCCTCAGCCTCCCAGGTGCTGGGTTTACAGGTATGTGCCACTGCACTCAGCCCTAATACTGGACTCTGGTTTGTTCACTTCTCTTTCTGGAGTGGATTACAGGTTCTTGTCTTGGATAGAGAATTGAATGAACATGAGCAAAGAGCAGTGGCCAAGTTATTTGAAAAAGGGAAAGTGAAGCACGAGGGAGAAACTAGCTGTGCAGAATGAGCCTGGGCTTGGGTAAAAAGCAAGATAAAAGGACACTGTGGAGAAGGCAGAGGAGGTGTGAGGAAAGCCCTGGTCTCGAGTTCTTCTTGGCATCTGAGTCTTGTGTTGTTCTGATCTTGAGGAAATCCACAACACTTCTGTACAGAGGTCCCGAGAGGCAGCATTGGCTTCATGCCTCGGGCTGAGGCTGGACCTAGGCCATCTGTGGGATCCACTCAGACTGCCTCAGAGCTCAAGGCTGGCTAAGGACACCTAAGGATGTGACCCCAGCTGTCTACTAGAGGTGCACAGGGGGATAAGTGTGCATGTGCTTGTTAGGGTACTGTGTAAAAATATAGATCAGAACTGACAGACTGTGTAAGAAGTATCCAGTAAAGACACGGGCTGCCCTGCACACTCGTGCTCTGCTGTGTTGCACGCTGCCTGCTGTTGGGGATGTCGTGCTCATGTGAATTCGTTGACCTGGCAACCTTACCTTACTCTGGGTCCCCCTGAGTGAGCTGACCCCATCCTATTGAAAACCTGCTTGAGTTCTCTGGAGAAGTCCTTGCCCTTCCCTGGGCTTTGGGAATTGTTGTGCACCTGTGTTCCGGCGCTTTATAATTAACAGGTCATGCTGATTTCTCAGGCAGCTTTGCCATGCCCTAATCTCCTACATCAGTACCACTGACTGTTACCCTTAGTGATCCACCTGCAAAATTGTTGTTTCCTGTTCCCATGACCTTATGCTGTGTTGGCCTAGGAGTCCTAGCTCTGGAGGCGGGAAGGCCTTACACCAGGAAGCGTAGCAGTGATAGCAGTGAAGTGGAAGCTGAGACCCCTGCCTGGTCAGTTTGGTCTCTTCATGCTAGGGACGGAATACCTGATACCCACAAGTTTAAAGAAGGCAGGATTTGTTTCAGCTTAAAGTCTGCAGAGGTTTCCATCTGTAGTGTGCTGACTCCAAGGCAGGGAGGGTGGTACCTACTGCAGAGGGTGAAATGGCACAGGGGCATTACAGAAAACAGTCCATGCCTGCCCTCCTGCTCCTTTTCTATGCCATCCCGACTCCTCCCTTTTGGGTGGGACCACTCAGAACTATGCCAGTTCCGTGCAGTGGACTAGTTTACTACTGCACAGCCCCAGTCTTACCACACCACCTGCTTAGACCTCTGGGAAGCCCACCTGTTAGCACATGAGGCTTTGGGAAAGCATCCAGATCCAGGTCATAACGTGCTTTTTCTGTTTTTGGACATTAGGTTTATGCTTTTGCAAGGCATTCTAGATGCCCCAGATGTGCTTTTAGCTTATGCTGCTCCATTTGAATAGTGGCACCTGGAAGCTAGTATTTGCATAAGTGCTTGGGTTAATTCATGCCTCTGCTCAGCAGCCCTTCTGGGGCAAAGCGCTGGCCTGGGTCCTGCTCTGCCGTCCTCCTGCTCCAGCCTTTGTGAGCTTCGCTTTCTGCAGTGGGCCTAATGACACACACCATGCAGAGTCCTGGGAAGCTTAAGTGACATAAATGCTGTATTCCTTTGGTTCTCAGACATAGAAACATGTAGCAGTAGACTATTACATCTGTTCACTGATTGTAAAGTATATACATTTTGACTTTTGAAAAATTACAATGGTGATGTCCTTTTAGAGCTGAAGAGGTACAAGTCATAAAGCATCTTTTGTAACAGGGTTCATAGGAGTGACTTAGTTCTGGATCGCCTGCTTGGTTGCTTTCTCCTGCGTTCTGGGTGCTCAGTAGATGTTTTACGGAATCCCAAGCCCTCTAACATGGAAGCAGCCGTCTCTGAGTTGAGTTTCCATATGGAGGAGCTTCCCTGGGCCATTAGGTGTGTGGGTCTGCCCTCGTTTACGGTTTCTCTTATAAATTCTCAGAAGTTTCTGAATGTAGAAGCCTCTGCCACTCAGGCTCTCTAGCAGTTGTTGCTACAAGGAGGAGGAAGTGGCGTCGGTGTCTCAAGTCCTTGGTGCAGTGACAGGCAGCCGTCCTGTGTGTGACTGTGGCTTTTGGGCCACAGCTGCAGCCTTCTTGCTACCCTGATGGTTTCCAGTTAGCACCAAAGGAGCAGTTTACCTGAGCCCACATCAGGCAGGTCACTCTTGCTGCTGTCACACACCCTTGGGGCCACCCTGTGGTCAGCAGGAAAGGTTTGGAATTGAAGCTGTGGGCTGTGCAGCTAGGAGAGGAGGCCCAGGATGTGGCTGTCTCTGATTGAAGAATACAGCTCAAGGCCAGGTGGTCGAGGGAAGCTCCTGGCTCATGGTTAGCACTCGATTATTGAATGAATATGTGAAAACACAAATCCAATCCCTCCTTTTTTTATTTGAAAGACAGATTAGCTCACTGTAAAATCTGTTTTTCTTCCTTTGCCAGAAAGCCATCAACAGAGACTCTTTCCCCTGTCGGGGTGTAGAGTTGATTGACATGGTTCTTTGTGCCTGGAAAGCAAATTATGTTAAAATGTTCTTCACGATCTATTTATAAGTCACATCTCTCAGCAGCACTATTGCTTGTAATCTTCGTCCTGCGACATTCCTGATGCACAACCGCTGTCACCTTCCCTGCTGGAGTTGGGCTTCTCTAGGATGCCTGACCAGCATGGGGCACCTGCCCAGCTGGAGTTGCAGGCACCTGTTGGCGTGGTCAGCCTGTGTCACCTGGCTTCTGGCCATCGTGGCTTCCCTGTGAGAGGCCCAGGATGCCAGGCTGCTTCCTGCTGGGCAGAGGTGAAGACACAGTGGGCAGGGTTGTCTCACCCCTGGGGCAGGCCTGTGGACAGCAGGACAGCAGTACACACGGGAGTGGTCGAGCATGACCCTGGAGTCCTTGGCTGGGAAGAGGTCACTGCAGACCGCTCTTGGGGTTCCCACCTCCAAGGACTTTCATGGGCCTCAGCAAGGGTGGAAGTCAGCCGAGGCCCCACTACCCTCACATGCTCTTCACAAGACCTTGTTTGTGGGCAAGACCCCAGTATAGTTTTATGTTTGAGCAGGAGTAGAGGTGGGGTACATATACTTGTTCAGTGTGGTTTCTCCTCGTGGACTAATGATGCATGTAAATGTGATAAAGTTAAAGAATTGGAAGCCTGATAGGTCTTTAGGAAGAAAGGCAGGGGAACAAGATGTTAAGAAGACAGGGAAGCCTCCTGCCAGCCTTGTGTCTTCTCAGCTACTGCTCATGCTTCAGTTCTCGTGGCTCTGCTCTTAGCCTTGTGGAAAACCTGCAGGCTCTGAATGCCAGCGTCTGCTCCTCAGTCTCTGCCTGGCCACCTGAAGCCTCTCGCTTGGGCCAGCCGTGGATACTTTTCTCCCTTCTGTCCCCTTCTCCCAGGGACCTTCTCAGCCCACTGGGCTGCAGGCCTGACCCTGCTGACAGCCTCTGGTGGGCTCCTCCCTGGGGTCTCAGCCCTGGGTGGGAGCTCAGGCCTCTGGTTCATTTCCAGCTGTTCTCTGCCCATCAGCTTCCACCTAGCCATGTGGCTAGGCACGTGAGTGTGCACACACATGGCCTTGCACTGTTGCACAGCTCCTGGGTCCTGTCATCCCTGTCCCACACGGGGCTGATACGGTAGTGAGCAGGGCCTCCTAGGACCTGTGTTCAACAAGGTCGCACATATGCCTGGCAGTGCCGCCAAGCTGCTCCGGCTTGGGGCTCCTATCCTGTGTTGTTTCTCTCTGTCCCCCACTTCCTTGTGGCTGCCTCCTCCTGCCACTGCCACCGCCACCTCGATGCCACCTCTCCCTGGTTTTTATTTCATTAATTTATGGATTTTAGGCTTCTCCTTCCTTGTTGGCAGAATCCTTTGTGCTGCAGATGGCTTTATAGTTCTTGCAGCCTGGCCCATGTGTCTCTGATGTTACTGGTGTGCCTTACCCTCACGGATTCCACATTAGTGGTCTGGAACGTAAGCAGGAAGGTGAGGCGCTTGTGGAGGGCTCGACCTCCTTGACAGGTTGTCTCTCGGTCCAGCCTCCTTGGTGGCCTGTGAGTGGGGCTGTGGTGGCGGTGATGAGCTGCCTGTCACAGCGCCTCTCTTCCGGTGCCCTTGGGGTCAGCTCTGGTTTTGCTGCTGCCGCCATGTGAACCTCTTCTAATGGACTTAGCAGCCTGCAGAGGATACATGTACTTAACATCACTGCCAAATTAATGCTGCATCTGGAAGGCCGAGAAGAGCCAAGTTAAGAGAATCTTACTGCATAATTTATGAAGGCTCCAGTCATAAAATAAGCATTTACAATGGCCTGTTTGCCTAAGGTAGGGAATGATAATGCAGTTGTTATTCATCGTGAAGGGGCAGCCCAGTTTCTGTGCCCCCAAAGGCCATCTGGCTCACAGCCCCCAGTAGACTCCCGAGGTTATCTCTCACCTTTCCTTCCAGAATTGGCCTGCTTCCTGTTTGGGGTCCAGAGCTTTGAAACTCTGAGTTTTGGAAACAATTTTTTTTTCTTTTTTTTAATTTTACATATTTATGTACAGGGTCTCAGTATGCAGCTTGAACTCGTAGTGATCCTCTGGGTCCGCGTGCTTGCCAGGCAGGTGCTTAGCCCACTGAGCTATCTCCACAGCTCTGGAAATGATTTTATGGGAACCAAGAGCATCAGTATTTCTAAAAAGTCTTCTTTAAAAATCTACCCGTAGCCGGGCGTGGTGGCGCACGCCTGTAATCCCAGCACTCGGGAGGCTGAGGCAGGAGGATTGGTGAGAGTTCGAGACCAGCCTGAGCTACAAAACTGAGCTCAAGGCCAGCCTAAACTGTACAGTGAGACCCTGTCTCAAAAAGACAAAAAAAAAAAAAAAAAAAAAAAAAATCTACCCGTACCAGCTCAGGCCTAGGCACAGTGAAGGAGCAGGGGCAGCTGGCTGGCTGGAGTTAGGTTATGTGCCTGGCAGTGGGAATGCAGGCCCAGGAGGGTCCAGGAGGGCCAGGGTTATGAGGATGTGGTGCTGGGCATGAGTTCTGCAGGTGCCAGGCATCCATACCCACAGCAGGAACATGGTGCTGGCCAGGGCATGCCCGGTCCCCTTACACCAGGCCTTGGGTGTCAGCTCTAAGAATCAGTACTTCCTGTTCATCACAGGTGACCTATCTCTGCCCAGCCACAGACCTTTGCCCTGAGACCTATGATCCCCATCCTCCTTCAGCTCCCCTAGGGCTTCTGTGGACTTGCTCAAGGCTGGGGTCATCCAGGGCATCTCCACCTTTGGGACCCAAGTGTGAAGGTGCAGTCTGTGTCTCGGAGTGCTTCCACAGCAGAGAAGCCAGGGCAGATGGACTTGTGGTGCCTCTGCAGGCCATGTCAGGGCATGGTGTATGTCACGTCCACATACATTCCCCTGCCCTCTGATGGCATCCGGCTGCTGCCAGAATGCACGGATGGAATGTGTGGTCCTTTTATAGTGCAGCGAGTGGTAGAGCAGTGGTGCAGGCAGCCCCTGAGGCTCGGAAGGATGCAGTCTGAGGTGATGATTGAGGCGATGATTCATCACTGTGGTGCAGCAGGGAGGACGTCATGGAAGGGTGAGTTGGTAGCTGCAAGTGAGCGGGTGCTGAGCACCAAGTGTGGTGGGTGGCTGGTGCAGGCAGGGAGGTGTTGGGGTGGGGTCAGTGGGATGCTGTGGAGAGTGGGAGCTGCAGGGTTTGCAGCAGGGTAGATGACAGTGGCTGCTTTAGCCAAGAGACTAGAGGAGAGGAACAGATCAGGCAGGCCCACGGCATTTGGTCTTGGGCCCTTGGGTTTGGGGAACCACGATGCATGAAGTGCTCCTGTGGGCAGGGTATGGAGAGAGCCTGTCCCATGCCTGGAGTGGGGGGCAGGACCTGGTTCCCATGACCTGTGGGTGTTTAGCACTGCCCTGGCGCTCATCTGAGTAACAGCGGCTCTCCAGAGTGAAGGCTCTGTGGTTCCCTGTAATGGCTGAGGGACCTGAGCCTTCAGAGGTCAAGACACAAACGCAAGGTCTTTCAGTGAAGGAGACACTGCATCTGGGCTCTCCTTGGAGTTTGTGGCACGGCCTCTTCCCCTGTGGCACCTCCGGCACAAAGGCCATTCCTGGTGTCCTTCACTTCAAGATCATATCTAGTATATGATGAAATTTTGTTTTATGCAGTTTTCCAAGGGAATTCACACCCATGGTCTGATTGAAAAAGTAATTAGTATTCATATTAGAGCCTACCAAACAATTCCCTAATATTTGAGCATCAACAGAGGAGCAAAGCAGCGCTGTGTCTGCGATCTTTGATTTGCAGCTGCCTGTGCCCAACGGGCTCGAGGCGGAAGGCTATAAATAAAATTAAAATAAATGGAAACAATGCACCTATAAATTGTGTTGCAGGAACCTCCAATTGCCTTTTAGAGGAAATCCCCAATAAAAAGCTGTTTGGCTATCCATTTGAAAGAGAAGGGCCGTAGATCATTTTGGCAAAGTCAGGAAAGTGAAGGGCAGGCTGCTGTGCTGGAATATGTTAAACCCCAGAGAGCTGACTCCGGTGCATCTTCCTTTTTGGTGTTAGCTATGTGGGAAGGTCTTCTTTTTCCTCTCATCATTTTATCTTTTCATGTGGAGTAAAAACTGTTGAAATGGGGATTTTAGGGAAACAAGTGAGTTTTTCCATCACTCCTTTTCATTTTTGAGTCCACTCCTGGGCTCCATATTATGAAAGATGCTGAAGGTGCGGAGAGGCTGAACTGGCCAGAGTGTCCTCTTAATGATAGGTTATGACCCAAGTATGAATTGCTGAGTTATTATGGTGGTTATCTAATAGGGTTGAAGCCCTTAAAACAACAGTTTATCTTCCCTGAGACCACCTCCTCCCTCCTCCAACTCAGCCCAGGGTGCAGTTTCCTTTCACCCTTCCCACCACCTCAGGAAAGGCCCCAGTCAGCTCCCTCAAGTATATCTAAACATCCTTCTCAAATCCCACCCTTGGCAAAGGCCATAAAAGCCTCAGTCTCCCTTTGTTCTAGTGTAGAAAATCCCTTATCTTCTCCAGATTCTCTTAGTGTCCTCCAAGATAAGGCCCCTTTCCCCTTTTCCTTTTGCCTGTTCCTCTGCTGCATACCATCGAAAA
Source organism: Myocastor coypus (assembly GCA_004027025.1). Lineage (NCBI taxonomy): Eukaryota > Metazoa > Chordata > Mammalia > Rodentia > Myocastoridae > Myocastor > Myocastor coypus. The sequence goes on along the minus strand of PVJA010003906.1, from coordinate 7,056 downwards.
TGTATCACTTGATGCCTCCTATGTCCCCCAGGGGCAGTCTGCACACTGTGGCAGGGTTGGGGGCTGCTGGCTATCCTGGAGGGTCCTGGGGTGGAGCTATGACTCAGGTAGAGAGCAGCCACCTTGTTTATCCTGTAAATCTTTTATTTTTATTTATTTTATGGCCGGCTCAGCCTGCCCTGTGGGTGAGGCTGGCACAGCATGTGGTGCCGGGGATTGAACCACCCGCTTGGTCCCTGCAGTTGCCTATGCTTGCCTAAGCAGGTGCCTTTAGTCTGCTGAGCTATCTGGCTGGCCCTCCTAACTTTTGTGTTCTATACAAGAGGCTAAATTTTTCTTAAAAATATGTTTTTTTTTTTTTTTTTTTTTTTCTTGTGGGACTGGGGTTTGAACTCATGACCGTGAACTTGCCAGGCAGGCACTTGTGCCACAGACCTATATGTTCATTTTAATACAGCATTTTAATGAAAGGATTGACTTAGGGATGTTGTCTTTGTTTGCTCTGTTGAAATATATAAATAACTGTTTTGCTGACTTCCAAATATCTGGTGCTAGCAAGTTACTAAAATAAATGGGAAACTCCTTTATTGGATAGATAACTTTCACAAGGAACCATTTTTAAAAAATTTCTAAATTTTTATTGATTTGATACGGGATCTCCCGACACAGCTTGGACTTGTAGTGATCCTCCTGTCTTAGCCTGCCCCGTGCTGGGATTGCCACACGCAGTTTTGGTAGCCATCGTAGTATGCAGTACCTGGGATTGAACTTGGGTCTTTGGGCTTGCCAGGCAGGCTCTTAGACCACTGAGCTATCTATCTCCCCAGCCCCTCACACCCATTTTTAAATGTACTGGGACTTAGTGGTGGATTCATGGTTGGCCCCACTCTAGGAGGGCCTGGAAGCGAGTCATGGAAGCCGCCTAGCTGGGCATGAAGTCTGTGCGGCTCCTCGGCTCCTCACGTTTGCCAGCATCCTCTTGCTGAGTGCCCCACTCTGTCTTGGAATGGGCGTGTGCTACCTTGCCAGATGTGGTCTGGGCCATTTGTCCGTCTTCAAGGACTGCATGACTTGTGTGGGTGGTTGGACTCAAGGCAGTCATTGGGAAAGTCAGCGTTAAAAGGGTGGAGTAGCATGTTGAGCCAGAGTGGTCCTGACCAGGAGTGTTGTTCAGTGAGAGGGTGCCACGTGGGTGGGTGAGAGGGCGCGAGTGGGTGGGGGGGTTGGGGCTGCATTTCAGAGGAAGCAGTGAGTGAGTGAGGGTGTGATGGTGGCTGCAGAGCCACGAGTGGTCTGGCTTCCCTGGACCGACGTTAGTTGGGGAGAGCAGCTGCATGCTGGCCAGTTGAACGCTAACCAGCCCCAAGCTCTTCCTCCATGGGTGGAAGCAGCCGTGAGCCAGCATGCAGGGAGCTGCCACAGAGAGGACTCGAGCTTCACTCTCACTTGCCCTCGCTAGCAGGTTCCTTAATGTTTCCCTTTTAGTAGTGTTTTATTACTTACGTTGCATTTAGGCCCTGCGCATCTCTACTTTCTGAAATAGTCTCAGGCCCAGCCAATGGGAGCAGGTGGAAGGTCCAAACCCTAATTCAGAAGAGGGCAGAGAGCCTCCTGGGCTGAATAAAGCAGGGAAGAGACCCAGAACTGTAGGGGAGTACCAGGACACAGAAGCACACAGAGGAGAGAGACATCGGCAGTACCTGTGTGTGAGCCTGGAGTCCGGGGAATCCGTCTCAGCTCCCTGCTGGAGCCAAGTGTTCAAGAGCAGACACATCGCAGAGGGTAAGATCAGGCTCGTTTTCCTGTTTTCCCACTGTGCTTGCCTGAAGGCCGCATGGCCCAGTGACGGGAGCCACCCCTCCTGCCTTCAGTTCCTGCCACCAGCGAAAGTGAGAACCTAGTGAACCCTGAGCTTTCCTAGCCATGTGGGGTGCTGTCCAAGAGCACTACTTCCTGTTTACCCCAACACCCCATAACACCGCTACTGGTGGAGTTGGGAAAGGGGCACGGCCTCACAATGGCTGGGGCTTGGAACTCAACCAAGTGCCATGGGTTCTCCTGACTGCCTCATGGACTTCACCAAAAGGCCTGTGCATGAATCTGGTAGGATGGGTGCCTTGCGGTAGCCTCCGCGTATCTCCAGCATGTGCTGCCCCTCAGTCCAGTACTGTGCAGTCTTCCCCTGCCCCGACAGACATCACAGCCTCTGCGAATTGTGCACGAGCACAGACAGGTGGCTGGACTCCGATGAGGTGGGAGCAGCCTTGACACTTCTGAGGAGGGCCCCGGAGAAAAGGAGCCTCCCAGTATCTGTGCTGAGATTTCACATGTGATCTTTAGACTTAATCCCCAAAAGGGGCAGGAGGAGTGGAGTGGGTACCGCTGTAGGAGTCTTCAGAGGGGGACTTCTGGAGTCCCCAGCCAGCTGACTGCTAAAGATCTTTCTACCCCCAAACCATTCTTTAATGAGTGGTTTTTGCACTTCCAGTGTGAATAATGGCGGCTTCATGGACAAGGAAAATAGCGACAAATCCACCAGCCCTTCCTCAAAGAAATAAAAAAATGTGTGACCAGAAGAGCACAGTAATTTTCCAGTGGCCACTTGCACTGAAAAGGAGATCTGCAAATTTCCTGACAGAATTCAATTTTTTTTTTTTTTCTATGAAAGCTGAGTGAGCTATAAAAGTTTACAGATGACTCAACATAGGAAAATAATTTAGGAAGGAAAGTAGCATTGTATTTCTTTTTCTTTCTTTCTTTTTTTTTTTTTTAAATGAATTTAGGACAGGGTCTACAGGACCTACAGGATCTGACTACGTAGATGGGACGCATAGTGATCTTCCTGTGTTCAGCCTCCCAAGCACTGGGATTACAGGCGCACACCGCCACGTCCAGTGTCCATCCCATTTTAGTGTGCCCTGCGGGCAGGGCTGGCACAGCACACTGGAGATCGAAACCCGGCTGCAGTGCTCTGCTTGAGCAGGTGCTTTAGTCTGCTGAGCTATCTGAAAGAAGCATCTTAACACAAAGAGCTAGAAATCATAAAGTTAACCAACCAGAAATTTTGGAATGGGTGAACACAGTGGCTAGATGCAGTGGAGAGCTCTGCCAGCAGACTCTGTCAGGCAGAAGGAGGGAAGAGCCAGTTCAGGTTAGATTGCATGCACCGTATGCAGATGAGTTCCTCCAGCAGTTGAAGACACTTTCCTCAGGTGTACATGGAATGTTTTTCAGAATAGATCCTTCTCTGAACATAAAACAACGGCTTAGCAAATCCAGGAGGGCTGAAGTCAAGTCTTTTCTCTCCAGTGTTGTGAAATCAGCAGTAGGAAAATCCCCAAATGTGTGGAAATTAAATAAAAACAATGAGTTAAGAAATCTAAATGGAAATTAAAGAATGTCCTGAGACAAATAAAAATGGATGAACGACATATTGATACTTATGAGATGCAGCCAAACCAGTTCTAAAAGGCAGGTTTATAGTGATAAGTGCTTTAAGAAAAACAGAGAAGATGTTAACTGAATAACTGACCTTCATACTTAAAGGAATTAGAAACAGAAAAAAAGTAAGCTATAAGATCAGAAATTCTACAGATTCATACAAAAGGTAAAGCAAACTACAAGTTTTTTTTTTTTCAAAGATATGCACAATTGATCTTTATTTGGACTAACCAAGACAAAAAGAGAGAAAGCTCAGACTTATAAATGGAAGAGAAAACATCACATCTCATCATATAAATACAAAGGATGAGAAGAGAGTGCTATAAAAAACTATACCCCCATAGGTAACCTGGAAGAGATAGATCAATTCCTAGAGATGAACCCTTTGTGAAGACTGAGTCATGAGCAAATAGAGAAGTGGAACAAGCCAGCAACGAGCAGGAGACTGAAACTGGCTGTGGTGGTGCCTGCCTGTAATCTCAGGTGCTTGCGAGGCAGGCGGATAACACATCGTATTATTGGGAATAGAACTGGCAGCTTAGACTTTGTCTTGAGTTGAAGAATAAAAGCAGGGTGTGCTTGCTCAATGTGTCTGAGGACCAGTTCTTTTTTTTTTTTTGTGGTACTGGGACCAAACTCAGGGACCTTGTGCTTACCAGGTAGGTATTTATGCTGCTGAGCTATATACCCAGCCTGAGGCCCAATTCTGCCAACCAGCCAAAAACCCCAGCAAACTAAACTCCCCTAACCCCCCAAAAAAGTATTTGTATGTAGCCAGTGGTAGAGTTCCCTAGGTTTAATCCTCAGTACTCTTACTGAACTAGTAATAAAAAAGTCTCCCAACAAAGAAGACCCAGGAGTAGGTAACTTCACTAGAGATTGTCAGATATTTATTTTTATTTTTTAAAAAATTAAAAAAATCTTTTGCTTATTTATTTGGCACAGGGTCTCACTATGCAGCTCTGAGTCATAATGATTTTCCTATCTCAGCCTCCCCAGTGCTGGGATTACAGGTGTATACCACCATGCCCAGTTTTGGTGGCCAGTACAGCATTGCTGGGATTCTGGGGCCAGCATGGCATGTGGTACTGGGGATTGAACCCAGGTCCTTGCACTTGCCAGGTGGCCACTTAGACCACCAAGCCATCTGCCTGGCTCCCTAGATTTTTATTTCAGAAGCTTTGTTTTTGTTTATTCACTCACTTTTATGGCCGACTCAGCCCACCCCGAGGGCAGAGCTGGCGCAGCATGTGGTGCTGGGGATCGAACCGTGGTCCCTGAAGCCACCCAAGCTTTCCCAAGCAGGTGCTTTAGACCACTGAGCCATCCCGCCAGGCCCCTCCCTAGATTTTTAAATAATTAATTTGATTTCTTTTTAAGTTCTTCAAGAATATGAAGTGGAGAAAACACCTCTAGCCTTCTCTTACAGTGTAATAGCATACACTGATTGGCAGTGCAGCATCCTTGGTGAAACATAGCTGTACAAGTCCTCGGTAGCACTAGTGAGGGGAACTCGGGAGCACACTGAAAGGCTCCTGCACCACGAACAAGAGGGACTTAGCCTTGGGATGAGGGTGGTTCAGCATATTCAAACCTGTGTGATAAACCTTGTAGCAGGAAGAAGAGAAAAACTATGGTTGTCTCTATAGATTCTGATCTATGGATGCAGACAGGCATCTGATAAGACTCAGTGTTTTTCTATGACAAGAAGACCTCAACAAAGTTTGGTGTAAAAGGAGCATTTATTTCCATAATAAAGGCTGTGTATGAGAAGATTGCTCTCAGCATTAGATTCAGTGGAGAAAATGGAAAGCTTTTCCGCTGAAGTCAAGAACAGGACAAGAATGACCAAGTTCACAACTTCTCTTCAGCATAAGCATTGAAACAGCCGGGCATGGTGGTGCACGCCTGTAATCCCAACACTTGAAAGGCTGAGGCAGGAGGATTGGTGTGAGTTCAGGACCAGCCTGGGCTACAAAAGTGAGTCCAACGCCAGCCTGAACCTCATAGTGAGACCATGTCTCAAAAAGGCAAAAAAAAAAAAAAAAAGCATCGAAGTATTATTAGCCAGAACAACAAAGAAAAGAAAAAGTAATGCAAGGCATCCCAACTAGAAAGAAGGAATTAAAATTGACCCTTGTCTGCAGATGGTATGTATTTCTGCAGCTAGCAGTGAGCCATCCAAACAAGAGTCTGAGAAATTGCTCACAATAGGATCACAGAGGATGAGAGACCTACTTATAAGTGTAATCTAGGAGCTGAAAGATTCAAACACTAAAAATAAAAAAGGCGGGCGTGGTGGCACACGCCAATAATCCCAGCACTCGGGAGGCTGAGGCAGGAGGATCAGTGTGAGTTTGAGACCAGCCTGGGCTATAAAAGTGAGCTCAAGGCCAGCCTGAACTGCACAGTGAGACCCTGTCTCAAAAAAAAAAAAAAAAAAAAAAAAAAAAAAGATTCAAACACTGACAGCTATATACACTGATGAAAGAAATTAGCACACAAATTCATGGAGAGACGTCCCATGTTCATGGATTCGAAGAATTAATACAGTGGACTCTTGAGTTATAACTGCACTGACATATGAATAACTTCGGTTATGACTGGAATTTTGGTTCTAACATTGCAACCAGAATCTTGAGTTATGACCTGAGTGCTGGCTGCTGTGCTTCTAGAATGCCTCAGATACAAACTTAGCCCTCACAGAGTTCTGGAAGGAACATTACATCCTTTCCTTGTTAGGTTAATGGAGAAATCCTGGGTCATTGTCTGTAAGCTCACTGATACCTGCCTACATACGGGAGAGACTTTGAAGGCTGTGTAGAGGAGCCTGAGCCTTTAGTTGACAATTTGTGATGCAGCTGGCCTTCAGGAATGAGTTGAGTTTCTAAGTGAAGGCTCCACCACATTGTGAAAGCATCAATCCTACTTAAAGTAATGCCTATCAAAATTCTTATGGCAGTTTTTAATAGGGAAAAAAAAATTCTGAAATGCATGAGGAACCATGAAAGAACCTGACCAGCCAAAGTAATTTTCAGTTAAAGGAGAATAAAGCTGAAGAAGGTATCACAATTTATGATTTCAAAATATATTACTAATCAAAACAAGATGATATGGCATAAAAATACAGACTAGTATACTAGAACAAAGAGCCTAGAAGTAAATTTATGCATTTTTGGTCAGCCCGTCTTTAACAAGGGTGCCAAGAATAAGGCCAGAGCAGGAAAACAGTAATCTACTCTAGAAGGCTTGGTGGGCAAAGTGGATATCTATGTTCTGAAGAGTGAAATTACACCCTCCTCTCACACCATATACAAAAATGACCTTAAAATGGATTAAAGATTTAAATCTAAGACCTGGAACTATAAAACCATTAGAAGAATGTTTAGGAAAAATCTTTCAATGTTGCTGTCCCGATGTTATGGTTTATGTCTAGTTGTCCCCCCAAAGCCTCATGGAGTCACTGGGCAGGGACTTCTAGAGTTTGAGACTTGATCCATGATCCCTGGGATTATAGGTTTTAGTACTGATGGGATTATGGGTGGAAGTACTTCTGGGATTATGGGTGTAGCCTAGGGCGGGAGCTAAGGCAGAGAGCCTGAATGTAATATAAAG